>JAVJIF010016100.1:0-114059 GCA_038442645.1 Agave tequilana
TCACATGACGTGAGAGTTGTTGGTGCCTTGAGGTGAATGCGTTCCGAGTAAACGGTGACTATTTTAGATGCATCACTTTCAAGGGGAGTTTAGTGGGAGACACCATGATTTGGAGATATAGAGAAGCGTCCTCTTGGTTTGGTAACGATCTCTAACTCCTCATTTAGTTTACATGCTTTTATTTATTGATTTTTTAGCATGTCATGTTTAATGCTTATTATGTTAAATGCCATGTCAATTAGACTTATGACATACATGCATAGTAATTGAGATACATCCATGTTCATATAGACCCAATTTTGTGTTCTCACTTTAATTTAACTATGTGTATATCATAGATCTAAGGCATATGCATTTACTTAATGATCATATTAGTTTATGTTTTGTTTTATGCTTCATGATTTGATTACATGTTAGATGTAACTTTCATTGAAAACTGTGTATATACTTGTACAACTATTGAGCCACAAATAGAGCCTGTTTGGTTAAGGGTGGAAGTGAGGAAGTGAGGAATTAAGGAAGTAGTAATAATTCCCTTTGGAACTTAGGAATTGGTTAGTAAGTTTTTCGGTGTTTGGCTATTGTTGGGAAGTGTGGTTGGAAAATGTTTTGTCTTTTCCAGTGTTTGGATGGTAATGTGAAGGTGAAGTGGAAAAGTTGACCACAAAGTTGACGTTAAAAAAATATTAAAATAAAAATTAATTAAGAAAAATAAAAAATAGATTGTAAATAGATGCAAGTGAGATTTATATGGTCAAAAAATTAACTGTTTTGTGCTACAATTTATTACAAATGAGATTTACACGATCACAAAATTAACTGTAACATTCTGGAAGTGTGAAAATGGTTGTGTAAAAGAGAAAAGATAAAAAGAAAAGGTTTTTTTATTTTCCTTTTTCGGTGTTGGATAGATAGGGAAGTGAGCAATTATACTTCCCTATTTCCTTACTTCTGCCCACTTCCTTGCAACCAAACAGCCCCATAGATTATTATATGTTTGTACTTGATGCTCATTTGTACTCATTAGATGTACTAGTATAGCCTAGTTTTGATGATTCATACATTTCAAACCTTTATTCCCATTTTATACATGATTTAAATATATTTAGCTTCATGTATATGTTAATTTTGCCAAAACTTTAGATATACATGTCTATCCTAAGAGTCACTTGCCTTTCATGCAAAATTTCTTTATGGACTCATTTGTGTTTGGATATGTATGTATACTTCTAGTTTTGACATGACATACATTTGCCTTGAAGTTTGAATTATTTTAATGAAAATTGAATTTCATGTTTTTCATGTTTATAAAAGAATTTCATATGAGCCTTATTGCCTATTTCCATGATTATGTCTTTCACATAACTCTTATACACTCACATTATTTGATGTTTTCTCATGACTTTGTTTTCATGAGTATGATATGTGCTTTATTGATTTTGAGTGTTGATGATCGTGTGACTTACATGTTTTCATGGAATATATTCTTATTTTATTCCTTACTTGAAGGATTTCGCACTAGTTTCAAATATTATCTTTAAACTAGCCATTATTCTTCAATTGGTAGAGTTTTCAAAAATGCTAAAATTATTTTCAATCCTATTTTTGAAAACCCCACCATCCCATGGGCGGACGGACGGGCGATCATGCCTTGTAGATTAATTGAAAATATTTTTAACATGTGCTTGAAAGGGTGATGATTTATGAGTTATACATTTGATCCTCATCATGTTTTCAATTGGTATCTCAGTTGATATTTTCATTTTTGTATACTCATATGTTTTGTATATATATATGTATGCTTTAACTTTCAAATAGTATCAATTTCGATTGATATTTACATTTTCATATATAGTGTGACTTGATTGTGCTTACTATGTCTTTACATCTTATAGCACCAATCATGTTTATGCTAAGCTTGATATAATCCTTAATGACAATTATTTTTTCAATTGGTATCTCATACAAGCTTATGCATGATTTTATTGGTATTTTATAAAGGGGGATAAAATTCATGTTTTATCTTTCAATTTGGTATCAAAAATTTACAAGACATATTTTCTTTGGTATCAAATCCTTTTGAAATGTTATTACTTTAAATTGATATCAAGATTTCCTATATATATATATATATATATATATATATATATATATATATATATATCTTTCAATTGGTATAAAAAAAAAAACATACAATGTGTCATTTTCTATTGGTATCAAGATTTACAAGATTTTTTAAATTGGTATCAAGATAGTTTTCACATTGGTATCGTTTGGTACCTTAAATGTTTGTCAATGGTAAAAAATATTTTGTTTTTTTCATGGTATCATAATTTGGTATCAAAATGTTTCCATTATATCTTCATCCTAAATTGATATATTTTTCAATTGGTATATCATGATGTTTTGATTTGTATTACTTATATGCAAGGGAAGCTTAACATCTTCTCTATATATAGATTCATGTTGAGTGTATGACATATTGAAGTAATTGACTTTTCTTTGATATGTAGTACACGTGTGTAGTAGGAGCTTCACATCTCCGTTTATACATTGCATATTATGCTTTATGTAGTTAGGGTTTAGTCATCTCTTTTCATATAAATGCATGTATGCAGGGGGAGTTAACTTAACTTCTCTCCTCTTCATGAATATATATCGCATATATATATCTTTATTGTTTGATTGTTTACCCCTTTGTTGATGAATTGACAAAAAGGGAGAGAGAATTTTGGGCTTATATATGCATATTTATTTTACATTTGGTATCATGCATATATGTTTTTATTTATGTAAAAAGGGAGAAGCATTCTTCATTTTTGCAGTTTATGTTGAGCATTCATTACATATCTTTATGTTTATTGCAATGCATGAGTTAAGGGGGAGCTTCTATGAAGCTTAACTTTAATCCATGCATATATAACTCCATGAGTTTTGTCATCATCAAAAAGGGAGAGATTGTAGGCCCAAAGGTCCTTCACTCTAGTTTTGATGATGATTAACTCATGTAGTTATAGTTTACTAATAATCTTGTGATATTTAGTTTTAGATATTTGATCAAGATATTAGTAGGTGATTAGCTTCAACAAGGTGTTTTGGAGCTTTCACATGATGATTCAAGAGCTCGAGCGTCAAGATCGCATCTAGTACTCGATTGGAGTCAAGCTCGTTGGATCACGTTTAGACCGAGTCAGCTTAGAGAAGGAGTTCTACAAGAAGACCTCGATTTGTTTAGTTTAAGATTTTGTTTAGATCTTGTGTAATGATTAGATAGTGTTGATATGCTCAAGTTCACAATACACACAAAAGTTTAAAGTTTATTTGTTTGGTTTTCGGTTTAACCGGTTCGTTTTTCATATATGTGGTTTTCATGAATAGATAGAATCAAAACAAGTTTATATGGTTTATGTATATTAGATTTGATCTATATACATTTATGCTTCATCAATTTAAAAAACTTACTTTGATAAGTCTATTTCATGAATTAGAGTTTTGTATTAAAAAAAACTTATTTTTTTATTTCATGTCAAAAATATAGATATAATATCTTTCATGTGTATGGTTCTATCCATATACAACATGCTTAAAAGTGTTTAAATATCATGCTTTTGTATTTACATGTGTTTTGGAGAAAATGATTTCATTTCAAAAATTCAAGTTTTGGAAAATACAGTTTTTGGTTTAAAGCAAATTTCAATCTCATAAAAACGGTTCAAATTATTTAGAATATGTGTTAAATTTTTGTCACACATATTTATATTTCAAAGATATAATAAGAACATTTTTGTGGAATTTATGAGTATTTTATGGGATTTTTTAGAAGGCAAATAACCAAGTTTTTAATCCCTAAAAATAAACTGGCCTGCCTTCTGCCGGTGGACCGGACGGTCGACCGCGGCAGAAGTCGGTCGACCGGTCCGGTCGACCGACATGCACAGACGTGCACGGCTATTTGAACTGGTGGTGGCCCGGTCGACCGGGCGGTCGACTGCCAGAGAGCTTCTACTATCTGGAAATGGCCCTGGTCGACCGCCCGGTCGACTGGCAGAGAGCTCTGCTCTCTGTTTCCAGTCTCCGGTCGACCGGTGGCTCAACGATCATAAATATGACCGTTGGCCGGTCGACCTCCCGGTCGATCGGAAGGGCATTTCTGCCTTTCTAGCTGCAACGGGCAGAATTTTGTAGGGGCTATAAATACCCCACATTTGAGCTAGTTTTCAACAACAATTTCAAGAGCAAAAATTCTTATCTTCTTAAGTGTTTTGTAACGCCCCGATCCTGGCGGATACGGAGACATTACTGCAACGTATATACGCAAGTCAGAAGTACCTTCACGTATATACGCTAAGCATCAGTACAGGCAAGAATCAGAGTACGGAAGCACGTGGTGCATTATACATTCCAACATATGAGTACAATTACAAAGTTATCACCAGAGGTGACAAATATTACAATAATATTACATCACCAGAATGGCGCAATTGCGAGATTACAAGGAGATATACAAGGATGAATAGTACAAGGGCACTCACGAGTTTACTAAAGGAAAACTCGAGAGGCACACAGGGGGCCTGGAAGGATAAGACTCTGGACGGTCTGCTGGAGATCCACGCTACCGCTGCGCCACACTGATCAGCAACAGGGAGAATCCACGCACTTCAATCTCCATGACCTGGACATGAGAATCCAGGGGAGTCAGATGAAACTCCCCAGGCGAGTGGTGATACTAAAGCCAAGTGGCGAGCAAGGGAAGGCACATGTAAAGCGATAAACCAAATAAAGCCGAAGGCGAGCAAATCTGATTGTATGGTTTCAGATCACGGCTCCATAAGACTAGTACGTCGAAGGAATAATCCAAACAAGGAAACCCTCATATATATACCTTATCTTATGTCACCATAATCTAAGCACATACAACCAGACTGCACTCAAGACATGATAAGATAATAAGCAGGAGGCAGGTGGATACAAGGAATAGAGCAGGGCATGAGCAGTTAATATAATAGTACTCATAAAACCGGAAATCCGATGTAAAATCCAGGACAAGCAAATATAGTAAGGCATATCACAGATTCTTAGCCGTTTTAGCTGCAGGCTTCAGTATGCGTCCCATTCCACATACCTCTACTTACAACTTAAAGAGCCGGTTATTAAACACTTTATTATTACTCGTCTTACCCTGATATCTAGCTATGTGAACTAGCGTCCCAGCGCACATAGATCCATATCCGAGTAAAGCAAGGTTGTTATTGGAAACCAGCGGGGGTATCAACGAACTATGTTTACAGTGGGTCCCGTACATACCCGGGACCACGGCCCAGGATTGTTCCGTTGCTTGGTGACGGAACCTGCCGCAAGGCTAACAGGAGGGACTTATGTATGCCCTTATCATGATTCAGGAGGAGGGAGCCAGCACTCCCCTCGGTTGCCTGGAGGCCCACAGGTCAGACCGGAAGTTTTAGTTGCACAACATGTCTAATACCACTGTAAACACGAACACATATTGATAGCCGCATGTTTCCCCCAACCCGATGCAAGTTGTTCCTTTTATGATTTATTAGGTTAATTATCAATTTACGGGAATAACAGGAACAGGACATGATCAGGAATTCAGGAGTTCAGGTCACTGTATATAATACAGGATATCAGGTCACTGTACATAGTACAGGATAACAAGGCAGGGTTCCCGTAAATGTGATAATCACAGGTCAAGTATATCATGCTGAGTGTCAAGGGATAGCATGACAAGATGGTGATATTAGACAGGTAACCAGTCATGTCAAGAGATTGATAATAATCCGGTGGCAAGTCATGTCATAACAAGGGGTCTTGCCAAGTAGTAGCATGTCAGGTGTTAGATGATAATACATCAGTTGTCAGGTGATATACATGTGTTAAAAGTAATATGAAAACGACAAGTAGTATAGACAGGTGTCAGGCATGAAGTAATGGCATGGGGTAGAATAGTAGCTGAGCACAAACAAGCGGAGCTGAGCAAGCTGGAAGTACAGACAGCAAACAGTATTTAACACTGGAGCGTCGGCGAGGTTACCGGGACGACTCGACTGAAGTACGAGCGGTAAATCCGGCAGCAACTCGCCTAGACGAATCTAGTGGTAAAGCGCTGAACGCTGATCATGATAACCAGGTGGAGCTGAACAAGCTGGAGGCACAGGCAGCGAACAGAGTTTAGACACTAATACGCTCTGCGAGGCTACCGGGGCACTCGGATTAAGATACGAGTGGAGAATCCGGCAGCAACTCACCTAAACGAATTTAGTGAATAAAGCACTGAGTGCTAAGCATGCTCACCAGGCGGAGCTGAGAAACTTGACGATCCCAATCACGCCTCTTCCGAGACAGTGAGGGACCGGAGGCTGAACTGAGAGACCTGCCGATCCCAATCACCTCTCTTTCGAGATAGTGAGTGACCGTAGGCTGAAGGGTCGGAAGCCAAGTATGGTATAAGGCAGTACAATACATCACAGGCATGGTATATGTACCAGAAGGAAACTACCCTAGTACAAGCATTCGTCACAGAGCAATACATGTCCAGATATAGGCACTCGGCCATACACAATTACAGGGACTCAGCCCTATACAAAATACATGGAAACATGAAGTAAAATACATATCGACCCGACAAAGCGGGGAATCCCAAATGGAGGTGAGAGCGAGAACACTCGCCTAAATCACCGGAAAGCCGAAAAGTCTGGAATCCATGGAACTCGCGCACGCGCCATAAAATAATATATAGTTATGAGGAGAGAGAAAGTGAAGAGGAGAGAGAAAGAGTTAGAGAGAGGAACCTAGAGAGAGAAAGGGACACAGGGAGACGCGGCTTGGAAAGTGAGACGCGGGGGACGCAGACGCGGGAGTCGCGTCGCGGAATTAGCAAACGCAGGAATCACAGACGCGGGGTTCGCGTCGCAAGAATAGCAGATGCGGGAATCACAGACGCGGGGATCGCGTCGCGGGAAGTACCAGACGCGGGAATCACAGACGTGGGGATCACGTCGCGAGAATAGCAGACGCGGGATAGCAGACGCGGGATTCGCGTCGCATAGATGCCTCAAACGCGAGATCTGCGTTCAAGTGCGGACGCGAGGGAAACGCGGACGCGGACGTGGGTTCTGCGTCGCGTCAAAACAGAAACGCGCGAAGCGCGTTAAGGGATTGCCTAGACGCGGGGTGAGATCCGCGTTAGGAAAGTCTTGGCGAGGAAAATCACTCGCCGACAAGATTCCTTGTTGCGCCCGACGAAGGGAAGTTCGGCCCCAATCCAAAAGGAGGGTACCGGCCCTAAGTCTTGCCAACGGAGAAGAACGCGGCCACAATCCAGAAGGAGTGGCCGGCTCTTGAGTCTTGCCGACGAAGAAGAGCACGGCCCCAATCCAAAAGGAGGGGCCGGCCCTGAAAGAGTCACTTTCCAAATGGAGAAGACGAACAGGAAGAGGAACTAGGAAGAGAGAGAAGACAGGAGAGAGAAAGAGAGTGTGTTTCAGGGGAGAGAGAGAGAGAGGGAGAAAGATCCAGGAGAGAGAGTGAGAGATCCAGGGAGAGAGAAGGAGAGAGGAGAGAGGCTGTTGCCCCCCCTCCCCTACAACTTGGCACAGGGGGCTGGAAGCCCCCTGGCCGGATAAAGTCGCCGGCCGCCGGCGGATCGCCGGCGGTCGCCAGAGCTGGGGTGGCCGGTGGCCACCCCAGGGGAGAAATAGGGAGGGGGCAGCAGCCCCCTCCCTCCAACAAACCACGGCCAGGGCATGCTGCCCTGGCCGGGCCCAACTCTGGCCGCATCAGTGCGGCCAGAGGGCAGAGAAGGATCGCCGGGGGCTCGCCGGCCCTCGGTCGCAGGCGCAGGCCAGGGGTAGCCGTCGGCCACCCCAACAGTGAGGAAGAGAGAGGGTGAAGAGGGCGAGAAGGAAAATTAGGGAAAGAGAAAGAGAGGAGGGAGAGGGGGAGGCTCGCCGGAGTTGGGGCCTCCCTCGCCGGCGGTGGTGGCGCCGGTGGTCTAGCGTGGGCGCTGGTCGTCCCTAGGAGAAGAAGAGAAAGAAAGAAATGAGGAGGGAAGAAGAAAAAGAAAGAAAAAGAAAGGAGAAAGAAAAATAAAGGAAAAAGAAAAAGGAAAAGGAAGTGATGGAGATGGGATTGATGTGATGGGAGATGGGGGGTAGGTGAGGGGGTGTGTCTCCCACGTGGAGGAGTTGGTGGGAGAAAAGAAAGGGAAGAAAGAGGAGAAAGGATAAGTTTTGAAAATAATAATATTATAATATGGCCGCGAAAATTGACTGTTCCAGAAAAATCCCAAAAATACCCGGAGGTAGAAAACGTCATCCTGAGGAATAATATGAAATCGGTTTTCAGAAATAAAATCCCGTTTTCAAATTAAAAATCCAGAAGTCAACCGCCGATACTGGCCGATACCGACTCCGGTGGAATTTTCATAAATTCATAAAATCCTCAGAAAAAGTATTTAGGTAGAAAATATGATTTTAAGGAATAATGCCTAAAGACACTTTTAGTAATTCCAATTAGTTTGTAAATTAAAAATCTGGGAATCGGTCAGCGACACTGGCCGACACCGGTTTGAAGATTTCCAATTTAATTCAGGAAAATCCCAGAAAATCATAGAAAATCTAAAATATTGGAAAACGATGTTCAAAACTGAAATCGGTCAAATCGGAATAGTAAAAAGACCAAATCGAGTAATACTCTAGGATCGGGCCCTCGGTTCAGACTAGGGCTGACTCCGAGTCCACGAATCCAAATCCAAGACAAAACGTTCATATGTATAATTCATAATACAAAACAAATACAAGAAGTAAATCGAAAAAAATACGATCGAAAAAATACGAATACGCAACTAAGTACGTATTCCGGGAACGGGGTGTTACACTCCATCCACCTTACAAAAAATTGCGTCCTCGCAATTTCGATAAGGGGTGAAATGAACACAAAAAGATAGAAATGAGGATTATGCCAATCAAGATATGAATAACTATGAGCCGTTCTCCCAGATCAACTGAACGGCTAACTCAAGACTGAGGCATCTCCGCACTTCTGTCGTATATATACATCCCCTGACGGTGCCATACTGATCTGATGTCTGCTCATAAGGGAACGCTGTCAGAACTTCAAAAGACTAATCCATCCTGAATAATATAGAGTGAGCTGACTTGGAGAGATAATCAATAATACTTCAATCAGGCTGTGAACCAAAGCTGATGAGATCCATAGAAATCCGTAGTGCTGAAATCCATAATATAATACAAAACCTGCATGGCATGATGTTGTCCTTCTGCAGTAGAATTACTGAGGTGCCATATACATATTAATTCCCCGGGAATAAACCAGAATACCCAAGACAAAGAAAACCTTGATAATGATGAGTATAAATCAAGAAGACCAATAATTAAGAATTTCCGTAAACTGGGCGTTGCTAATTCTGAAAGACGTAGCCAAGAATATAGAATAACTGTGAAGAATTCTGAATACTGACTTCTGAATGATAACCCGTCTGCAGATGAAACATGAAGAAGATATCTGAGCCCTGCAAGATTGGTGGAATGGATCATTGACAAGGGTCATGGCGATAGCTCAGACTTAGTGATGAAACTCTGTTCAGCAGATCCATGAAAGCACGCTGGGCAGAAGAAATCCGAGGAATGGCTAGAGTGCTAAGCACTGAAGGGACTAGCCACGGATGAAACCAAGCCTAGATGAGGTCATCGCGTAACACAGCTCAGGTGTTAAACATTAGGGTGCCGCGAAGCTAACGCTCTACGAGGCTCGCATATGGCGTAGCTCACGTGGCGAAGCCAGCGCGTAACACAACGCTAAATGCTAAGCACCAGGGTGCAGCGAAACTCACACCCGGTTAGGTTCACGGATGACTAGAACACGACCCTCGCTAGGCGAGGCTAGCGGAGCCTTTGGTCCACCAATTTAATAAAAACTGCCAGGAGTTGGTGGCTTCTGAGAATATGATCAAGAAATTATAATAACTGAGACGTGTCCCGAATACTGTCTTCTGAATAATAATCGGACGGCATATTAGCTCTGAGAAAACCCGAGTTCCATGATCATAGTCGAAGAAATCATGATCGATAAGTGATGACTACTCTGCTTGATGTGCTAGTCTCCCATGATGTATCCAGAATATAAGAATATAACGCGGGGCCGAAGATCTGCCTAATATAAGATAATGTGACATACCAGAGTCGAGAAGCGCCAGAACATAATTAGAACGAACCACATCTGCCCGGCTGTTACCTCACTAGTCAACACATATCTTAAGTTGGCATAAAGATCACGAAAATCAGAATAAATCAGAATAACAAAAATAGAAGAGATAGGAATCATGAAATAGGGAGAGAGATAGGATGGACTAGGATTAATGGTGATAGGGCAATGAAGAGGGTATGATATAGAGAAGTTACCAACTCCCGGACATGCTAAAAATGGGGACAATGGTTACGGTCCGTCCTTCAAGGATTCCTCCTTCAGATATTGAGCATCCTTCCTGTTCTTACTCCATCATCTTGAGCATCCTGACTTCCTCTACAGTCAGATTTCATGCTTGCCTCCTTCTACCATGTGCCCTAACTCTTAGTCTCCTTTGTATACGACTCCATGCTGGATGCTGGGGATGAAGCGAGGTTATTCTGACAGTAGGTCCTAGATTCCCTCACGACGGTATCCACCGGTCATATGTTGTGGGCAGGGTTAGAGGGTTGGCTTAGCTAGTAGGGCGTCCAGAGGCCTGTCTGAGCCTTTACTTCCATCAATTAAGAGGGTCTCTTCACCAACTTCATCTGCAACTCATCCTAATCTTTCTCCTCTGGGTCCATTCCACTTCCGGATGATGACTGAAGAACTTGAGAATACTCCTTGGGCTGCTTGGGGATAAGAAACATCCTGCTCTTCATCTTCATTTCTCACTTAAGATATTGCTTGCTCGGTTCTCCTTATCGGCCACCATGTAAAACACCGACCGACTCTGCCTTAGGAATTTGCAGTGTACTCATTTACAATCCAATCTCCCTACCGCAATTTGATAAATCATTCTTTCATTTCTTCCTGGGCTATTACAGAGAAGAATCTTCCTATAGAAATCCTTCGAGAACTAGTCCCAAGTGTTGGGCTTTCCCAGTCTCGCTGCTTCCGCCAACTACTACATCCAGGCTACATCTTTCAACTGAATCTGGGTCATTTCCACTTAGTTCTCGTCATGGATTCGAGTTGCCTTCAGAAGATCCATCAGGTTTACTGACCACTGCTATGCATCCAGGGCTTCTCCATGCTTGAAAAGATTGCCGGCTGTAATTTCCTGAAATCCAACATGTCGCCTGGCTTCTGTTCCCGGAGTGCAACCAATGATCCTTGGTGCGGGACCTTCGTCTGTACTTGATCGTGTCTCATCATATCTTGCAGAAATAGTCTCAAATCAAGATTTTCTCCGTTAGGGTTACCCTAGGAAGAACCAGAACCGTTATGATTTCCCCATCTTTTCATGTCCGAATTGGTCTAAGAATAACAAGAAACTGAAGTATGAAAGGATAGGATAACTTCAGAATTCAAGGATAAGATTATCAAGAGAGAATGGATAACTTTGTACTTGTAGTTGAATTGTATAACCAAGACTCATGCATTCCAGTTGCAAATTCCTTTACCATTAATTTGCCGTCTGGACGTACTGAGGAGGTGAGAGCCTAGGCTCTGATACCAACCTGTAACGCCCCGATCCTGGCGGATACGGAGACATTACTGCAACGTATATACGCAAGTCAGAAGTACCTTCACGTATATACGCTAAGCATCAGTACAGGCAAGAATCAGAGTACGGAAGCACGTGGTGCATTATACATTCCAACATATGAGTACAATTACAAAGTTATCACCAGAGGTGACAAATATTACAATAATATTACATCACCAGAATGGCGCAATTGCGAGATTACAAGGAGATATACAAGGATGAATAGTACAAGGGCACTCACGAGTTTACTAAAGGAAAACTCGAGAGGCACACAGGGGGCCTGGAAGGATAAGACTCTGGACGGTCTGCTGGAGATCCACGCTACCGCTGCGCCACACTGATCAGCAACAGGGAGAATCCACGCACTTCAATCTCCATGACCTGGACATGAGAATCCAGGGGAGTCAGATGAAACTCCCCAGGCGAGTGGTGATACTAAAGCCAAGTGGCGAGCAAGGGAAGGCACATGTAAAGCGATAAACCAAATAAAGCCGAGGGCGAGCAAATCTGATTGTATGGTTTCAGATCACGGCTCCATAAGACTAGTACGTCGAAGGAATAATCCAAACAAGGAAACCCTCATATATATACCCTTATCTTATGTCACCATAATCTAAGCACATACAACCAGACTGCACTCAAGACATGATAAGATAATAAGCAGGAGGCAGGTGGATACAAGGAATAGAGCAGGGCATGAGCAGTTAATATAATAGTACTCATAAAACCGGAAATCCGATGTAAAATCCAGGACAAGCAAATATAGTAAGGCATATCACAGATTCATAGCCGTTTTAGCTGCAGGCTTCAGTATGCGTCCCATTCCACATACCTATACTTACAACTTGAAGAGCCGGTTATTAAACACTTTATTATTACTCGTCTTACCCTGATATCTAGCTATGTGAACTAGCGTCCCAGCGCACATAGATCCATATCCGAGTAAAGCAAGGTTGTTATTGGAAACCAGCGGGGGTATCAACGAACTATGTTTACAGTGGGTCCCGTACATACCCGGACCACGGCCCAGGATTGTTCCGTTGCTTGGTGACGGAACCTGCCGCAAGGCTAACAGGAGGGACTTATGTATGCCCTTATCATGATTCAGGAGGAGGGAGCCAGCACTCCCCTCGGTTGCCTGGAGGCCCACAGGTCAGACCGGAAGTTTTAGTTGCACAACATGCCTAATACCACTGTAAACACGAACACATATTGATAGCCGCATGTTTCCCCCGACCCGATGCAAGTTGTTCCTTTTATGATTTATTAGGTTAATTATCAATTTACGGGAATAACAGGAACAGGACATGATCAGGAATTCAGGAGTTCAGGTCACTGTATATAATACAGGATATCAGGTCACTGTACATAGTACAGGATAACAAGGCAGGGTTCCCGTAAATGTGATAATCACAGGTCAAGTATATCATGCTGAGTGTCAAGGGATAGCATGACAAGATGGTGATATTAGACAGGTAACCAGTCATGTCAAGAGATTGATAATAATCCGGTGGCAAGTCATGTCATAACAAGGGGTCTTGCCAAGTAGTAGCATGTCAGGTGTTAGATGATAATACATCAGTTGTCAGGTGATATACATGTGTTAAAAGTAATATGAAAACGACAAGTAGTATAGACAGGTGTCAGGCATGAAGTAATGGCATGGGGTAGAATAGTAGCTGAGCACAAATAAGTGGAGCTGAGCAAGCTGGAAGTACAGACAGCAAACAGTATTTAACACTGGAGCGTCTGGCGAGGTTACCGGGACGACTCGACTGAAGTACGAGCGGTAAATCCGGCAGCAACTCGCCTAGACGAATCTAGTGGTAAAGCGCTGAACGCTGATCATGATAACCAGGCGGAGCTGAACAAGCTGGAGGCACAGGCAGCGAACAGAGTTTAGACACTAATACGCTCTGCGAGGCTACCGGGGCACTCGGATTAAGATACGAGTGGAGAATCCGGCAGCAACTCACCTAAACGAATTTAGTGAATAAAGCACTGAGTGCTAAGCATGCTCACCAGGCGGAGCTGAGAAACCTGACGATCCCAATCACGCCTCTTCCGAGACAGTGAGGGACCGGAGGCTGAACTGAGAGACCTGCCGATCCCAATCACCTCTCTTTCGAGATAGTGAGTGACCGGAGGTTGAAGGGTCCGGAAGCCAAGTATGGTATAAGGCAGTACAATACATCACAGGCATGGTATATGTACCAGAAGGAAACTACCCTAGTACAAGCATTCGTCACAGAGCAATACATGTCCAGATATAGGCACTCGGCCATACACAATTACAGGGACTCAGCCCTATACAAAATACATGGAAACATGAAGTAAAATACATATCGACCCGACAAAGCGGGGAATCCCAAATGGAGGTGAGAGCGAGAACACTCGCCTAAATCACCGGAAAGCCGAAAAGTCTGGAATCCATGGAACTCGCGCACGCGCCATAAAATAATATATAGTTATGAGGAGAGAGAAAGTGAAGAGGAGAGAGAAAGAGTTAGAGAGAGGAACCTAGAGAGAGAAAGGGACACAGGGAGACGCGGCTTGGAAAGTGAGACGCGGGGGACGCAGACGCGGGAGTCGCGTCGCGGAATTAGCAAACGCAGGAATCACAGACGCGGGGTTCGCGTCGCAAGAATAGCAGATGCGGGAATCACAGACGCGGGGATCGCGTCGCGGGAAGTACCAGACGCGGGAATCACAGACGTGGGGATCACGTCGCGAGAATAGCAGACGCGGGATAGCAGACGCGGGATTCGCGTCGCATAGATGCCTCAAACGCGAGATCTACGTTCAAGTGCGGACGCGAGGGAAACGCGGACGCGGACGTGGGTTCTGCGTCGCGTCAAAACAGAAACGCGCGAAGCGCGTTAAGGGATTGCCTAGACGCGGGGTGAGA
Source organism: Agave tequilana (assembly GCA_038442645.1). Taxonomy (NCBI): domain Eukaryota; kingdom Viridiplantae; phylum Streptophyta; class Magnoliopsida; order Asparagales; family Asparagaceae; genus Agave; species Agave tequilana. The sequence goes on from JAVJIF010016100.1 coordinate 14,667, forward strand.
TCCGCGTTAGGAAAGTCTTGGCGAGGAAAATCACTCGCCGACAAGATTCCTTGCTGCGCCCGACGAAGGGAAGTTCGGCCCCAATCCAAAAGGAGGGTACCGGCCCTAAGTCTTGCTAACGGAGAAGAACGCGGCCACAATCCAGAAGGAGTGGCCGGCTCTTGAGTCTTGCCGACGAAGAAGAGCACGGCCCCAATCCAAAAGGAGGGGCCGGCCCTGAAAGAGTCACTTTCCAAATGGAGAAGACGAACAGGAAGAGGAACTAGGAAGAGAGAGAGAAGACAGGAGAGAGAAAGAGAGTGTGTTTCAGGAGAGAGAGAGAGAGAGAGAGGGAGAAAGATCCAGGAGAGAGAGTGAGAGATCCAGGGAGAGAGAAGGAGAGAGGAGAGAGGCTGTTGCCCCCCTCCCCTACAACTTGGCACAGGGGGCTGGAAGCCCCCTGGCCGGATAAAGTCGCCGGCCGCCGGCGGATCGCCGGCGGTCGCCAGAGCTGGGGTGGCCGGTGGCCACCCCAGGGGAGAAATAGGGAGGGGGCAGCAGCCCCCTCCCTCCAACAAACCACGGCCAGGGCATGCTGCCCTGGCCGGGCCCAACTCTGGCCGCATCAGTGCGGCCAGAGGGCAGAGAAGGATCGCCGGGGGCTCGCCGGCCCTCGGTCGCAGGCGCAGGCCAGGGGTGGCCGTCGGCCACCCCAACAGTGAGGAAGAGAGAGGGTGAAGAGGGGGAGAAGGAAAATTAGGGAAAGAGAAAGAGAGGAGGGAGAGGGGGAGGCTCGCCGGAGTTGGGGCCTCCCTCGCCGGCGGTGGTGGCGCCGGTGGTCTAGCGTGGGCGCTGGTCGTCCCTAGGAGAAGAAGAGAAAGAAAGAAATGAGGAGGGAAGAAGAAAAAGAAAGAAAAAGAAAGGAGAAAGAAAAATAAAGGAAAAAGAAAAAGGAAAAGGAAGTGATGGAGATGGGATTGATGTGATGGGAGATGGGGGGTAGGTGAGGGGGTGTGTCTCCCACGTGGAGGAGTTGGTGGGAGAAAAGAAAGGGAAGAAAGAGGAGAAAGGATAAGTTTTGAAAATAATAATATTATAATATGGCCGCGAAAATTGACTGTTCCAGAAAAATCCCCAAAAATACCCGGAGGTAGAAAACGTCATCCTGAGGAATAATATGAAATCGGTTTTCAGAAATAAAATCCCATTTTCAAATTAAAAATCCGGAAGTCAACCGCCGATACTGGCCGATACCGACTCCGGTGGAATTTTCATAAATTCATAAAATCCTCAGAAAAAGTATTTAGGTAGAAAATATGATTTTAAGGAATAATGCCTAAAGACACTTTTAGTAATTCCAATTAATTTGTAAATTAAAAATCTGGGAATCGGTCAGCGACACTGGCCGACACCGGTTTTGAAGATTTCCAATTTAATTCAGGAAAATCCCAGAAAATCATAGAAAATCTAAAATATTGGAAAACGATGTTCAAAACTGAAATCGGTCAAATCGGAATAGTAAAAAGACCAAATCGAGTAATACTCTAGGATCGGGCCCTCGGTTCAGACTAGGGCTGACTCCGAGTCCACGAATCCAAATCCAAGACAAAACGTTCATATGTATAATTCATTATACAAAACAAATACAAGAAGTAAATCGAAAAAATACGATCGAAAAATATGAATACGCAACTAAGTACGTATTCCGGGAACGGGGTGTTACATGTTTTAACAACAAGTTTTAAAAGAGTTTTTGGGTTTAAAAGATCATTCGTTTTTAAAGTGTTGAGATTTCAATAAAAATTAGTCTTTTGGGAATTGGTTTTTGATCTAAATTTCTATATCTATTTGGAGATTTTTCCAAGTGATTTTCTTTATTTAAAACACTTTATTTTCTCATACTTGAGCTTATCTATCTATCCTTTCTATTAGGATCATTGCTTTGTGAGGAATTGGTTTGTGGTCTTTGAGATCACTAAGTATTGTAAACCCTTTCCTTTGCTTTGGCTTTGTGCCTTTCCCTCTAAGTGTAGAGGTGGTTGTGCAATTGGGTTGTTGGTATGCCTCTAAGTGTAGAGGTGATTGAGTTTGTTGGTATCCCTCTAGGGTGAGGTTGATATTGTGTTGGCTTTGTGCCTTACCTCTAGTGAGAGGTTGTATTTGGTTGAGAGAGGAGTTGTGTACTCCCAAATTGTATTTCCCCAAATCCTCAGTGGAGGTTCCCTGTGTGGGAAGTCCTGTGTGGACGAGTTGGTGGAAATCCTTCTGTGTGAAGGCGGGGACGTAGAGCTGGGTGCTCGAACCTCGAATGGTGTTTGCGTTTGATCTATTTTCTCTAACTCTCTCTCCTACATTGTGCATTGTTCATATTTTTCATATCATATACATGCTTGGTTTGATTGTGTGCTCATACTTGTGTTTAACCAAGAGAGCTTCATATAGCACCTCAACTCTTATTTAGAGGAATTTAGAGGAGATAGTCCAGAGCCCTTCACCGGAATTCGGCTACACTCTTTGGTTACACTAAGTGTGTTGCATTAGTTTTTTAAATTCTGCATTACTTGTCATTAGATTAGCCTTACACCTATTCACCCTCCTCTAGGTGTACTTTCATTGATCCCTAATATTTTTCAGATCTCAAAACAAACAAAACTCATCGCGAGCAGAAATAAACGAAATATGCAAAAATTCAATCCAAAAAAAAAAAAATTCAGGGGCTCTGCCCCCAACTCGGGAGGGGGCTCTCCCTTCCAACCCCTACGGTGACTTGACCGCGTAGGTCGATCCGTGAATAATTCTGTGTCGGAGTCAAGGTTGAGGGGAAAGCAGCATGGAGAGTATTTGGGAAGGGTAAAAGAGAAAAATATATATATAAAGAAGTGGTAGTTGGGAGGAATCATTTTATTCTGATGTGGATGAGGCTGTGACAAACAAAATTATGAAGCTAGATTTTTTTTTCAATTATGAAGTAAAGTAGGTAGCTGTAGCGAAATATTCCTAGAAGAAATTTGGTAAATGATTAATTGGAAAAAGAAGAAAATATCTAATATAAAAAGAAAAGAATGACCAAGAAAAAATTTGTAAAAGTTTCGATGAGTAGTTATAGGTACCTAAGATAATTTTATACGTTTTTTTTTCTATTTTGTAGAAAATAGGGGCAAGATATAAACTAACACCATAAATTTTCATATAGCTATAATATAAAATATGTGAAAATTATAAATGAGAAATCATCATACATACATAAGACAAATATTGTTCCAAAACAAAACCAACTTTAGATATTTTACTCACCTTAGTAATGTTTCTTTTATGTGTTCAAAAGTATGATTCAAACATGACCCATGTAACCTTTGACTGACCTGTAAATCAGCATGCAACAATAAAATTATGAGACATTCATTCTCACCTTAAAAGATAAGCAATCCTTTAGCTACAATGAGGTGTCGGCTTGTGAACTGATCGAGATAAAACTTGCATAGAAAAAATAAAGTATTAGAAATTAAGATTGAGAATGTGCTAGGTTCCTCAATACTATCGCTATAACAAGTGGCTATGCGGGTCATGATCCACAAGGAGGGACTGCGATATAAGCATTTCATTATTCTTTTTAAGTTACTAAAATTGGTTAAATATTTCTTCTTAGTTTTCAAAAGAAAGAGAAAGAAAACTGAGTTAGGTTAAAAGGAGTAGAAGTTAAAGAGGAAGATAGTTTTGAAAAGAAAGAAAATAAGAACTAAGTTAAAAGAGAAAGAATCAAAAGAATAAAGAAGATTGTGTTGGTTTTTTAATTTTTTTTTTTAACTAAGAAGTTATAAGAAAGAGAGAAAATAAAAGTATACTTATCTCTTTTGGATGATTACTTTACCTCAAGCTTTACCTTGAATTGGAGGTGATCAACGCATAGCCCATAAGAGTTGATTCGAGTCTCTTCCACATTATATTATCAAAACAACGTGTGCATGAAATGATACATATTGAGACTAAAAACCTATCGTTATGAGCTATCAGTAGCACTCGCAAAAGCAAGGTGATTCTGTTACTATTTGACTCATTTGGATTGCAATCGATACCAAAAGAACTGAAGTAAAAAGAAGAAGAAGAACACAAAACTCCGATTAAATTGAAAAACAATAAAAGAAAAGAAGAAAATTACACTAGTGTCACTCTCAATACAATTATTCCTCTCTTTCTCTCATAAATCTCTTCTCTAACTTAAGTTTTCAAATAAATAGGAAATTATATAAAAATAAAAATAGAAAATTTAAGTTAAACTAAAGCATGCTCTACGTCCCTTTGGCTTTTGCAATTGGTTGTTGTTATAGGAGAAGATAAATGTGGGAACACATTTGAAGATATGAGCTAAATCGCTCCACCAATAAACTCAAGATTGCCACGAAAACTCCATAGTTTCCGTGGCAATTTTGAGGTCGTTGGACAGCTCTTTGAGCGCGTGGATTCCTTTTGTAGATGCGTCTTGATCTTTATTGGTTTTTCAGTTTGAGCTCTGAATTTGATAAGATCCCTATTGATCTTCAAGCTAACCAAATAGATTCATATAAATCTGATTTAACTGGTATTTATTTGGTATTATCTTTTCTCCCTTCATTAATAATCACCTACACAAATTAGACATTAAGACAGGTAAATAGTAGAGTTTATTAAAAGATAAATATGGGAATATAATAATAGATTATGTAATATACGTGTACAATCACACCCCCCACCTATCTTTTGCTCTTCTTTAACCAAAATAAGAAAACTAAATATTAGCCACTTTCGCAGGTTACGCGACTGTACTGAGCATGTGCAATAAGCTTTTAAACCTCTAGGTTACCCTAGGAAGAAGTTGTAGTCTCCTAAGGGTTTTCAGTGAATTACACCCAGAAAATCTATAAAAGAAAGAAAAATAAAGTGTTAGTATTTTGTAAAACGCATTTTGAAATAGAAAGAAAATTTTGAATTATTGCTATAAAATCAAGTAACGTATAAGTCTTAGGATCACCAAACTATTCATTCCTAAACTTAGTCTCAATGCAAGATAATTACATTTCAATTTTGCATAATTATTATCATATTGCATATTTATCCTTTGTTTATCTTTTATTAAACTTTGCTATTTAACCCTCTTTTTGCTTATAATGTACAAATACTTATTTAGTAAGATTAGGGAAGAGGAAACTCCTAAATTATCTAGAAATTCTATCTAACTGCGGATCTAAATTCAAATTTAATTCAAATCAAAAGATGGAAGAACTCAGCAAATCAAGGGTTCAAATTCAAATTCTGAAGATATATGTCTAGATAATTGGGGAAGATAAAGTCATAGAAGAACACGCAGCTTCACTTGACACCAAAGTGTTGCGGTTTCTTTAGAAAAGCCACGGAAACGCGGCTTTGTCAAGTCAGTTGGACACGCGCCTTGGTGTACAAGTTCGACTCAAAATCCTACTTGGTACTTTCCTATAAATACCCCAGTAGAGGTAGAGGCAGGGAGATATCTTAGATCCAATACAGAGATCAAGTTTTAGGGTTTTCTTTAGTTCTCTTTTTCTTCCGAATTTAAGTCGTAATTTCTAGGTTTTTAGTAAAGAGTTATTTTGTAAGAGAGGAGTGATTTTAATTGACGGTGACGGCATCAATACAAAGTTCTTTTTCAGTTCTTCTTTAAATTTCTCTCTTGTTATTTACTTGCTTTCTTTTTATTATGCAATTATCTTTTTCATATATAATGTCTTGCTTAATTTCAATCATGCGTAACTAAATCTCTTTCATGGTTTGCTAGTCTCTATCCATTACTACTTCTAGTTCTTTGTTAGATGACCGATTGAATCATATGCATGCTTAAACCCTAGAATACAATAATTTTCTTGAGGACACATGATGATGAATAGTTAAATTGATCTTTATTGATTTTAGTTAATGGTTTTGCTTACTCTATACTTGAATTGCCTTGATAGCTTAATGTTAAATTTCAATTATTTTTCTTATGCAATGCTTGGCTGGCCTTTATAGTCTAATGTTGAATTTTGGCTAGTGTTATTTCAAATACAATTTTTTTATCTTATGTATCTTACTTGAATTTCATGCAACTTCAAATGTATAACTTTTATGATCCAAAGTGAAATATATTCTTTCATAGGTTAGTAAGTTAGTGGTGGTAGATAATTAGCATGTCTTGAACTCTTTCTAATATTTAACAAAACAACTAAATTTCCTTGTTTTTTAGTTCTTTTTCAGAAACCCTAGTTTTAGAAACCCTAGTTTAGAAATTCAAGTTTTTAAAACAACCATCTTTCAAGTTTTTCTTTTCTTAAATTATAAAAGCAAAAACAAAATACAAAACAAAAATCCAAACAAACAATTTTTCTTTCTTTTCTTTTCTTTTCTCTTTCTTTTTCTTAAGCAGATATGAGATCACTTGAAGAACAGTATCGAAAAACTTTCATTGCATTTCTCCTTGTGGATTCGACCCGCTTAACCACTTGTTATTGCAGTTAAATTGCGAGAAATAAGAGAACATCACAACTTTCAGATAACATCTTTCTAAACTTAAACTCTCTCTGTGTTTTCTACAATTAAATTTTAGCGTCGTTGCTGGGGAGAGAATGGTATATTGTTATTCTAACAGATTGTCTTCTCTTTTTGTGTGTGCAGGTATAATTTTAGGAAACAGAGGGAAGCAAAACCTAGGTTGCTTGCCTGTGCCTCTGCTAAAAAGCATAGCACAGGAGTACAACAAAAACTACAGAAACACGATCAAAGCCACAAAACGTGATCAAAGCCGCCCAAACACGGCTAGGTGGTGGATCCTCTTGTAGAGTCTTCTTCAGGTTCTTCCTACTTGCAAATTTAGGTCTCTGTTTAATTCAGTTTTTTTGAATACTGTAGTTGCACACTATTTCCGATAACAACAATAATTAATTAATTGAAGTGTTTAAAAAAAGGATGGACTTGCATCTAGGCATCTGTTTAATTCCGTTTCTTTTAAATTACTATTGAAGAGTGTTGGAGGCAAGGTAAGTTTGCATTGCATCTAGATTAGAAACACTTTTGTGTTATTTAAAATTTGCTTTAAGTGTTTCTTATATATTTACTTGCACACTTTTGCACGAATTCGAATTAAGAGCAAAACTTAAAAATAAGATAAGGTGAAAAAATCATTACCCTTTCTTAGCCCATAAACTATCTCCATTGCACTCACAATCTAAGCCTAATTTAAAATTCGAATAGACGTTAGCCATAAGACAACTCGGACTCACTAGGAGAATGGCCTAAGGAGGAAGTTATTAGAATTTGACTCTTGTCAAATCGGTGTTTAAGGTAGGGGATTGAGAGGTGAAACTTTGAAGGTCAGTAGTTTGGCTTAATTAGGCATGTTGCTCATGCGCGGATACCTCCCATTATTCTTGCCACCTACCTGGCCGATTAACTTGTGGTCAGATTACTGCAATATACCTCCCATGGACAGTCTACATTTAGGAGTATCTACGTCTAAGTCTACCTTAGAATATGCTTGGTTGATTTTTCTTTCTCTTTTTTGTTACTGATTGGTGATTGTTTTTTGTGATATTGCATGCAAGTGTGGTCGAGAGACCCAGTTACATCTAGGTTAACCTGATACAGTTCACCACCAAAAAAAAATTCTTTCCCATGGCCTATCCAAATTCATTTTGTTGCGATCCATTTTATAGGCCAGACGCTTTTTTCATCCACTAATATCTCTTCCGAGCTTTCATGACTACCTCCAACCACTATCCTATCTTTTAAACCTTATCCTTTTGTTTGGTGTCATCACTGTCATAATTCATCTTTACTTCAGAACAGTGTATTTCGATAGGGTATTCATTAGGACTAGGTCAATCAATTTAACCTAAATTTTCAAGGACCTACGAGCAAACTCTATACATCAAATTTGAATTCGGGGTATTGAAATTATTCTGATTCTTCATGGAACCAATCTGATACAAATTTCAGTCCAATTGGCCCCCCATTAACCCATCACATGCACAATTTGAATTAAATAGCAATCATGAGGATACACAACTAACACTAGAGGAAACTCTTGAAGACTTCATGCAATTTCTAAACAATTTCTCAATACGAATGTTTAAATCTCTCCCCGCTAGCAAGAGAAGGATTCCTTATCCACTCAATCTATTCCTAGGCCAACTTCTTCAATTTTAGAGCACATTCATTTTCATGAAGTGAATAAATATAACACTTTGAGATCTGACGAGCAAATCGATGATAATTGACACGTCTATTTGTTGGCCCGGAGGCCTTCCTCTCTAATTTTGATGATGATTAACTCATGTAGTTATGTTTACTAATAATCTTGTGATTTTAGTTTCAGATCATTAAACAAGATATTAGTTGGTGATTGCTTCAAAAAGAGGAGTTTAGAAGCTTTCACTTGGTGATTCCCGTGCCCGAGCATCAAAATCATACCTTCGGACTCGGTGGATCACGTTTTGGGATCGAGTCAACTTGAAGATGAAGATCATCAAGAAGATTTAGGTATCCTAGTTTAGTTTAGTGTGTTTTAGATCCATTTGTAAAGATTAGAATAGTATGATATGCTCAAGATCACAACACACACATTCATGTTTTGAATATTGGTTTCGGTTTTTCTGTTTTGGTTTAACCGATCTTGGTTTGCATGAATAGATTGATCAAAACAAGTTTAAATGGTTTATATGTATAATAGATGTATTCTAGTTATACATGCATGCTTAAACTTCCTATACAAACTTATTTTGACTATCTTATTCATGTATAGAAAAATACAAGTTTGATAAAAATATAAGTTTTGGTTTTTGGTAAAAATGTTAAGACACAAAAATAGTTTCATATGCTTGATATTTGAGCTAAACTTTTTATCACATGTTTATATATAATGCAAAATGATAAAACTATTTCTGGGTATTTTTACAAGACTTAAAAGAATTTTTAGAAATATTTTAAACATGTGTTTTTGTCTCAGATTTGTGGCTGACAGGCCAGGTCGGCCGACCGTATGGGTCGACCGCACCAAAGGTCGGTCGACCCTTGCGGTCGACCGACGTGCACAGGCTTGTGCACGTTTGGCAGTCACAGGGACGGTCGGCCGGGCGGCCGACCGGACCAGAGAGCTTTGCTCTCTGTATCTGGGCGGTCGGCTGTGCGGTCGACCGGGTTGCCCCAACGGTCACATTTCTGATCGTTGGCGGTCGGCCGGCCGGCCGACCGGTAGCCTGTCAGGCTGCCAGATCAACCTAACGGCTAGTTTTGTTTTGGGGCTATAAATACCCCATCTCTTCATGGTTTTAACTAAGATTTTTAAGAGCAAAAATTCTCAGTTTTCTGAAGTGTTTTTAAAAGATTTAAAAAGTGTTTTTGGGCTTTAAAACTTCCAATCTTATTTGTTTTAGATTTTGGAAAAATCAAAGGAAATAGAATTTTGGGAGATTTGTGTTTGTTCTTCGTTTCCATTATCTTCAAGAGTTTTCCCAAGATTATTTCTTTGAGTTTTTGTTTTCCAAAACACCTAGTTTTTCCACTTGAGCTATATCATCTATCCTATTCTATTTAGGATCTTTGTTTTGTGGAAAAGAGTAAAAGAGAGATTGTTTGAGGTTGTTGAGCCTCCAAGTTGTAAACCCTCCTTTTATTTGTGTATCCCTCTTTGGTAGAGGTTGATCGGAGTGGTGTTTGCTCCCTCTATTGTGAGGTGGAGATTGTTTGTTGGCTACGGGCCTTATCCCTCTTCGGTAGAGGTGGATTGTGGTTGTATTGCCTCGGTGGCTTGTAAGGTTGAGAGAGGAGTTCGGTACTCCTTTAGTGGATTAGAAATCCTTCTCGGTGAAGGCGGGGACGTAGAGCTAGGGGCTCGAACCTCGAAACATATCTTTGTGTTTGTGTTTGATCTATTGCCTCTTAACCCTCTCTCTCTTTATATTGTGCAAAGCATCATTCATTCATTCATATCTTATTTGCTTGTGTGTGCCTTGCATTATTTCATATTGCCTATTCATATTATATGCTTGGTTGTTTGTGTGTACCTCACTTGTACTTAACCACAAGAGCTTCATATAGCACCTCAACCCATATCTAGGGGAATCAAGAGGAGTTAGTCCAGAGCCCTTCACGGGGAATTCGGCTACACTTGTGTGTTGTACTAAGTGTGTTGCAAATTAGTTTTTAATCTTTCGCATTTAGCGCATTTAGTTTATAGATTAGCATTATCACCTATTCACCCCCCTCTAGGTGATTTACACTATTCATTCTATCGAGATGCCCTTCGAGTCCACTCCATCATTTCACTTGAATCCAATTGAAGAGTTTGAATATGAGAAGCCTGTTGAAGAAGTTGTACATGTGCATGAAGTGTGCAAATGTGATAATGATCCTCTATGTCTGAATGAAGTGATTCGAAATTATTTGGCTACATGTACACCTCATATGGAGCAAGTTGAATCTTATTGCGAGGATGAAGGTGTAACGATGAACTTTTACTTCAAGAGAAATATAAGGATGAATTTTCTAAAATGACAAGTATTGAGAAGCAGAAAATTTCATCAAATCATATAGAGAAAATGAAGCACACTGTTAAAAATTATAAGGATGCCTGGATAGATCATGAGCCATTGTTTCTTGATGAGCTTTTCATGGAAGAATGCGATTATAGTGGTAAGTAAACATGCATTGAGGATCTTAAGTTTAAAGTTCCCTTTGAGAAAAGGAAATTTGATTTGAGTATCTTCATCTTTGATGAGTCAACTAATGATCAATCATTTGAAAATATAATTGAAGAATCTTTAATAGACCTAAGCTTTGAAAACCATTTGAAAATGAACTCATGTGTTTGGATGAGTCAATGAGGGATGCTTTGGTTAGTTACAAGCCTTCAAAAAAAAATTGTTAATCTAAATGTTGAGGTGATATTCGAGGATGAGCTCAAATTTCTAGGCATTAATGTTATGGACGCCTCAATTAAGATGAGTGATAGTGACAATTTTGTGAGGAGCAGAAGTAAGAAGAAGAGTAGGAGAAGACTAAGGAAAGTGAAGAACAAATTGGAGAGGATGAGAGCTAAGATGACAAAGAGGTTAACATCTCCACTTTGTCCTGTGAAGAGAACCCATTATGATGGAAAGCAAGCTCGAGAGAATAGACCTAGAAAGATCTAGATGTGGGGGAGACGTGGAGTTGTACATATGTATATATTTGTTTTGTTTTAGTCTGTTAGTCATTTTATTTTAAATAGTTGAGTCAGTATTGGTTCCTTCACCTCTCACTCTTGAGCCCAAATCAACTATTTCACTAAAACACATTCTTTTGTTAGACTAAGGTATTGACCATTATGACTCCGAGATGATATTCTAAGATTGGTCATATAACTGGGATGATTTTAATAATAGGGCCGTGCATGATCCTATTCAGTTTAGGGGTTGTAAAAATATAAAAAGGAAAGAGGTCTTCAAAGGTGGGTTCCACGAGCTACCACATGATTTAAATTAGGCAGCAACGCTTGCATCAATCTGACCACCGCCGGAACCACCACCATGAGATAACATCTTTCCTTCCCTTTCTTTTTTTCATGCATATATGCATTCATTCACACATTGATGTCAATGCATAAGATAGGTGTAGGGGAGGATTTTACTAACATAGCTAACATAGCTTAGTTACTAACATAGGTTTTCTCAAAGTAATATATATATAGAGATAGACTTGTATCCTTTCAAAAGGATTTGAACCCGGATCCTTCCCACTCAAATTCAACCCTCCAACATTCGAATACAAGATCCAATCCGTTGAAGTTGATCTATACTATTTCAAGTATCTATAAATCAAAATCAAGTGTTTTAAATACTTTTTGCCCATCCATCAAGCGACGCAAAATGGACGGCCGAAAGTAGTGAGTTGGTTAGATCTATGTCTTTAGACATACAAATTCTCGATCCGGCCATTTCATTATGATCTAAACATTTAAAAACCCTTATAAACTAATTTTTGTTAGATTTCAAATGTTCTACACCGTTAAACTAACCAACTCACTATTTAGGCCGTCCGTTTTTCCCCTACTTGATGGATGGGCAAAAAGTATTTAAAACACTTGATTTTTAGTTTATAGATACTTGAAATATTATAGATCAACTTCAACGGAGTGGATCTTGTATTCGAATGTTGGAGGGTTGAATTTGAGTGGGAAGGATCCGGGATCAAATCCTTTTGAAAGGATACAAGTCTATCTCTATATATATATATATATATATATATATATATATATATATATATATATATATATATATATATATATATATATATATATATATATTTGAGTGGGAAGGATCCGGGATCAAATCCTTTTGAAAGGATACAAGTCTATCTCTCTCTCTCTCTCTATATATATATATATATATATATATATATTTATATATATATATATATATATATATATATATTGAAATACACCTAGAGGGAGGGTGAATAGTTGTAGTGCTAATCTAAGACAAATAATGCGAAATTAAAAACTTAATTGCAAACACACAACGTGTAATCAAGAGTGAGTCTGAATTTCCCGTGAAAGGCTCTGGAACTACTCCTCACGATTTCTCTGAATTATGAGTTGAGGTGCTTTAATAGCTCTCTTAATTAAATACAAGTATGGGCACACAATCAATCCTAAACATATAATAATTAAGCACAAGTATATCAAGCATATAAAGATATGAACAATATAAGCAAACAAGATACAAACACAAGTGAGAGAGAGATAAGTAACCGCAAACACGGGAAATTTATTTCGAGGTTCGAGCCACTTGCTCTACGTCCCCGCCTTTACTACTATGAAGGATTTTTACTAGAATCAATCCCACAAGATCACTCAATGCCGCAACACCTACAACGAACTCCCTCAAGAACTTTTGGACCCGCAAGTCCCTCACTTGTTCCCACAAGAATAACACACGCGAACCCACAAGCTCACCAAGGCTGCAACCTCTACAACTCCTCAAAGTTACAAGGTGGAACACTTTGTGATCACTTCTCTTGATTCCAAACAAAACACTCTCACAAACAAATGATCCCTAGAGGATGAATATAGCAATGAATAGCTCAAACTTGTGTGAGAAAAACAAGATAGATTTATGGTGAAAAACTCGATGCTTTTGAAAACTCAACATAAACACTCTTGAAAAATCTCTCTTTTGGATATGAAAATGAAGCTCTAAATTGTAGAGAAACTCTGTAAAAGTGATCTTGAAAACATTTAAAAAATCTTATCCAAATCTGGCCAAAAGACCTCATTTTATAGGCTGCAGAAAACTAGCCGTTGGGGGTCAGAAATGACCTGTCGGTCGACTGACCAACAGTCATAAAAATGACCATTGAGTTTCTGGTCGATCGCACCTAGGTCCTTGCCCTATCGCTCGACTGCTCGGTTGATCGTGGCAAAAACCAGAAAGCAGAGCTCTTTGGTTGGTCGACCACCTTGTCGACCAGGGCCAGATCCAGAGAGCAACTTCTTCAGGTCGGTCAACCACATGGTTGACCGACCCTAAGACCATGGGCTTGTGCATGTCCTATGCACATCGGTCGATTGAACGGTCGACCGAGCCCTGGTTCGATCGACCGGTAGGTCGACCACTAGCAGCCAAAAATTGGGTTTTAAGGATTGAAATCTTGGACTTGTAAAACCCTAAAAATTTTATTTAAATCCTATAAATTCTAAAAAAATAGGTTCATTGAATTATTTTGAAGTACAAATATGTGTGATCAAAAATCAACACATATTACAAACATTTTGAACTATTTTTTAGGCATAGATTTAAAACTTAAACAAAAATCGGTATTTTTCAAAAATTAACTTTTAAAAGAAAAACTGATTTTTTCAAAACTTATACAAATACAAAAACAAGATATTAAACCACATTTGAAGTATAGTGATAGAATCTAATACATAAAGAAGATGAATATACTTGTTTAAGCTCAAAATAAGTTTTGACTTTAACAAAACTTAAAATCATGAATTAGAAACATCAAAATAAGTTTCTAAACAATATGAAGCAACAATGCTTATGGATGAAATCCAATATATATATAAACCATGTGAACTTGTTTTGATGAAATCTATTCATGATACATAAAGATGTATTCTTTGAAATCTAAAAACCAAAACTATATTTTTCAAAAACTTGATCATAAAAGATATAAAATATTTTGTGAGCTTATATATGAGCTTGAGCAATCCACAACTAATTTATCCTTTACATTTTACCTAAAACACAAATCTTAAACTTACAAACACTTGACTCAATCTTGAAAATCTTCTCTTAAAAATCTTCTTCTCCATCTTGACTTGATCCAAGCTTGATTCATGAGCTATATTTCTCTTTGAGTACTTGATGCGATCTTGAAGCGCGAATTTTTGAATTAACATGTGTTAGCTTTAAAATTTGACTTTGATTCTTTTATTGAAGTAAGACACCAACTAAGATCTTGATTGAATATCTGAAACTTATCAAATACAAGATCATTAGTACTATAACTATATGAGTGAATCTTCATCAAAACTAGAGCGATGGGCCTTTATTAAGCCAATAGTCTCCTCCTTTTTGATGATGACAAAACTAATAGAGTTATATATGCATGAATTAAAGATAAGCTTCATAGAAGCTCCTCTTTAACTCATGTATAATAATAAAACAAATAGATATTCAATGTAAGGGCATAAACAAACAAGCATATGTGCATAAACACAAATAAACATGCATATATAAACTCTAAATTCTTCTCCCCCTTTTTGTCAATTCATCAATAAAGGGTGAAGATAAGCAAACAATATAAATATATATGCGATATACATTCATGAAGAGGAGAGACATTAACTCCCCCTGCATACATGCATTATATGAAAAAGAGATGACTAAACCCTAACTCATATAAGCAAAGTATACAATGTATAGACGGAGATGTTAAGCTCCCCCTACATAGGTGTATCGCATAACGAAGAGCGATCAAGCTCATCAATATGTAAATTACACTCAACATGAATCTATATATGGAGAAGATGTTAAGCTCCCCTTGCATATAAGTGAAAAACACCTAGAGGGGGTGAATAGGTGTTAATGCTAATCTAATGATCTTTATGAACAAGTATGAATATATGATGCAACGATCGCCCAAAACAAGACTAGAAGCCGAATACCCGGTGAAGGGCTCTGAACTCCTTCCTCGTGATTCCTCTAGATAAGAGTTTGAGGTGCGGATTGCAATCTTGTTGTATGAGTATTGATCGACAAATTAGCAAGAAATGAAAAGGATGCAATGATGAAGTGCACACAAGATATAACACAAGTTAGAAATAAAGAGCAATGTCACAAGCTAGAATTGAAGAGCAATAAAGAGTAGTAAAGAAAAGAAATCAATCGTAAACACAAAGGGTTTGTTTCGAGGTTCGAGTCACTGCTCTACGTCCCCGCCTTCACCACTGTGAAGGGTTTCCACTATATCCACCAAGGAACGATTACAAGGTCTACCAAAGACCGGAGTATCGAACTCCACCAATTACAATCCTCTACCGAAGAGGGATCTCACACAAGAAGAACAAGTAACCAAGTGATCAACAGGGGATCACAAAACTTCTCTTTACAACTTCCTCATAGAATGAGGAGGGTTTTTGGCTCAAGAAGTGTAGTGAGAAACAAACTCAGTTGTGAATGAAAATTGCTTAAAAAACAACTGAAAAACAATAGCCAAGAATGCGCTAGAGAATTTGAGAGCTTTTGAAACTTTTTCTTCTTTTGAAAACTTGAAAAACTAGGTATGTTTCTTGTATTTTGCAAAAGACCAATCCCCACTATTTGTAGGGATTAGAGGAGATCAAAATATGATTAGGACTAGGTTTTTAGGTCAGAAAATAGCTGCCAAGATTTCAGAATTAGCTGACACAAAAATCTCCAACGAATCCCAATACAAAATCTTAAAAAACTAGCCGTTGGCGGCTGGAGACGGCTGTCGGTCGACCGTTGGACTTGGTCGACTGGTCGGTCGACCGGCAGCTAAAGAAAATTTTCACCTAGAACGTTGGTCGATCGATCGGTCGACCGACAAGAAACAGAGAGCAAAGTGGTTCCAGTCGGTCGACCGGTCGGTCGACTGACAGACGTGCACAAAACATGCGCGCCTGATCTCAAGGCTCGGTCGACCAGCCCGGTCGACCGGCCAGGCCTGGAATGAACCGGTCGACCGGCCCGGTCGACCGACAGGCCTGAAACAGATATTTTTATAGGATTTTTCTTGAACTTTGGAAATTTTTTAAATTAATTTTGTAAGGAAATATGACTAAGTATCATGCTGAAAAGGTAGGTATACATGATGTAAACAAGATATAAAATTTATAAAAATTTGGGTCATGTATAGAAATCAAAGCATGAACTTAAATCAAAAGTCAAAAATAAAAACCGTATTTTGGAAAATGTGTGTGTTTGCTTGAGCCAATTTAACACAACCTCATTCTTTAACAAACTAAGTCTTACATAGATTCTAGGTGACTACAAAGTCTTCAAGTGGGCTTCTCCATGAGTGATCTTGAATAGCTTGATTATTTCTTGAATAGCTTGATATTTTGAACCCGAAATGAAACTACTTGAGTCAAAACGATCTTCCTTTAGGGAAGAGCGTACCATGAATCCTTAGAACCCTGAAACAAATTTTGAAAATTACTTATAGTCAATAAAATAAATTTTGATAGCAATTGAAATCAAATAGTAGTTGACAAAACAAGTGTTGATATCACTAGTAGATAAACATAATTATTATCTTATCAACATGTAATCTTTTTAAGTTATAAAAAAATTTCCTTTTTTGAAATAATAACAAAACACATGCATAAGTTTGTAAAAATACCAATTAACATTAAGAACAAAATCAAGCTTAGCATAAACAGTTTGTGCTTTAAAATATATATGATATTATAAAATACGCACAATCGAAATCATATAAATGTATGTATAAAAATGAAAATACCACTTGAAATTTGATGCATACATGTATAAGAAAAACTAGTATGAGTATATAAAATAAAATAACATAAAGATCATGTGTATAACTCATATCATCCACCCTTTCATGTACCAGTTTAAAAGATAATCAATGAGGGTATACAAGGCATGATCGCTCATCCAACCGCCCTTTGAAGGTAGATGTTTTAAAAATAAGATATGAAAATAATTTTATCATAGTTTGAAAAACCTATCAAGTGAAGAATATATAGCTAGTTCGAAATAGTTTTGAAAACTAGTTAAAAATCCTTCAAACAAGAAACAAAAACATATGTATATCTTATTAAATCATGCTTATTACACAAAAATTAACACTCAAGATTTATAAAGCTCACACATGCCCATAAAAATAAGGTCATGTGTAAACAAAAGAAATGTGAGTCCACAAGAATCATGTGAATAGCATATTCATGTAGATAAATCAATAAGGATTAAAAATCAAAACTAGAAATCTCTTTTTAAAAATATAATATATCATATATTCATGCAAGAATCATCAAAACTAGCACATACAATGTACAGACAAACAAATAATCGAGTATACAAAAGAAATAGAGCATGTAAAGCATGTATCTCAAAAATTATTCATGTATAACACAAGTTTTAATAAAATTTGCATATCAACATGATATAGACATATAAATCAACATATGCTTTTAAGTAAAGCATATAAAAACATGAATCAATAAAAAAAAATTAGGCATGTAAATCTATTGGAAATATGAATGAAGTTTTTCAAAAATACATGCATAGCGTAACAACCTATCAACTCATCCTTAAGCACAAAGCAACATATGATAGAGTCTAGGTTATTACACAAGCATATAAGCATTTAAAACATTTTAAAGTGGAGTATGAAATGGTTACCAAAACTAATGTAGCCAATCCATTTCTTTAAAAACAAGGTGGTACTCCCACCTAAACTCCTTGATAGCGATGCATCAAATGATGTGTCCATCAAGTTCAATCGCATGCACTATCAAGGCCAATCCTCTCACGTTTTGTGAGAGCCCACACCTACATCAAAAATAAGTGGTGGGAATTTTGGTGCCCATATCTTTTTGGATCCACGGGGGTTAGAAAAATTGGCATCCATACATTTTTATTTGTAAAATTTGAAGGATATAATCTATCAAAATAAAATTTTGCAGTCAGAATGTGTACATTTGTACACTCTAGCATACATGTGAGTGGTATGAGTGTGATCATGGTGTGCATGGGATGTATGCCATGTAGGATGTGCATGAATATGTGAAAGTTGTTTCTTTCGGAACATAGATTCCAATCTACCATGGTTAAATGCACAATTGCTCGAATTTGAGCTCAAACAATCAATTCTCTTTTTCAAAATATGAATCTCATTTTTATCAAAAGAGGATGCAACATTATTAGCATAAGAGACATGGCAAGAATGAGAACCAAAATCATTTTGAAGATTATTAAAAAATAGATAAATTCTTTTTTCTTTAAAACAAAATCCTTTTCTTTGAAATTGAATGAATTTTGTTTTTGAATGAATTGTTTCCTTCAAAAATAACATTCAATTTTGAAGATAAGGAAACTTTCTCCTTTTTCAAAATATCATTTTCATTCAACAAAGTTTTATTTTCTTTCAAAAAAAATCATTTTCTTTCTTCAACAACTCATATTTTTAAAGAAATTTTTGATAAAATAATGCAAGGTCATCGTATGACACTTCATTGTCATCATCAACCTCAGAATCGGAATTTACTTCAAAGGGGTCATCCCCTTGGACCATGTAGCACATGTTGGAAGCATTACTTCCTTCATCTATGTCACTCTCTTTTTATTTCGCTTTTGTTCACCGAGAGTGATGAAAGTGTTTCAAACTACAAAAACCGACTAAATGTTAGAAACCCTAGATAAATATTCATCATTTAGGGGTAGCTTTAGAGCATGAATGGCTTTTGCATTAGCCTTAAGATACTTGCCATTCATAAAATATGAATCTTTAATAGTGGCAAGATTAACATGAATTCCTAAGGCTTTGAGGTCCATAGACATCTTAACTTTCCAAGTATGGAGGTTAAGAATGTCAAATATAGGAGGTGCAAGAAAATCCAAGTGTGTGTATAAATAAATATTGTGATTAGCAAAAGTAGGATCTTTAACTCTAGGTTGTTAGACCCAAATCAAGAGCATCAAGCTCTGATACCACTTGAAATACACCTAGAGGGGGTAAATAGGTGTAGTGCTAATCTAAGATAAATAATGCAGAATTAAAAACTTAATTGCAAACGCACAACGTGTAATCAAGAGTGAGTTTGAATTCCCTGTGAAGGGCTCTAGAATTACTCCTCATGATTCCTCTGAATTATGAGTTGAGAGATTTAATAGCTGTCTTGATTAAACACAAGTGTGGGCACATAATCAATCCCAAACATATAACAATTAAGCACAAGTATATCAAGCATATAAAGATATGAAAAATATAAGCAAGAAAGATGTAAAAACAAGTGAGAGAGAGATAAGCAATCGCAAACATAAGAGATTTTGTTTCGAGGTTCGAGCCACTTGCTCTACATGCCTTTACCACTGAGAAAGATTTTCACTAGAATCGATCCTGTAAGATCACTCGTGCCATAACACCTATAACAAGCTCATTCAAGAACTCTTGGACCTACAGGTCCCTCACTTGTTCCCGCAAGAACAACATAAGCGAACCCGCAAGCTCGCCAAGGCTGCAACCTCTACAACTCCTCAAAGTTACAAGGTGGAACACATTGTGATCACTTCTCTTGATCACAAAAAAAACACTCTCACAAACAAGTGATCCCTAGAGGATGAATATAGTAATGGATAGCTCCAACTTGTGTGAGAAAAACAAGATAGATTTGTGGTGAAAAAACTCGAGAGGATGCTTTTGAAAACTCAAGATAAACACTCTTGAAAAACTTCTCTTTTCGATATGGAAATGGAGCTCTAAAACTTATTGAGAAACTCTGTAAAAGAGCTCTTGAAAACAATTGAAAAAATCTTACACAAAACTGGCCAAAAGACCCCATTTTATAGGCTACAGAAAACTAGCCGTTGGGGGTCAGAAATGACCTGTCGTCGACTTAACGGTCGACCAGTCAATGGTCCTAAAAATGACCATTGGGGTTACCAGTCAACTGCCCGATCGACTGTACCCAGGTCATTGCCCTATCGGTTGATTGCTTGGTTGACCGTGGCCAAAATCAGAGAGCAGAGCTATTTGGTCAGTTGACCGCTCGGTCGACCGGGGCCAGATCCAAAGGGTAACTTCTCTGGATCGGTCGACCGTACGGTCGACCGGCCCTAAGACCATGGACTTGTTCACGTCCTGTGTATGTTAGTCGACCAAACGGTCGACCGAGCCCTGGTTCGGTCGACTGGTCAGTCAACCGCCAGCAACCCAAAACTGGGTTTTAAGCATTGAAATCTTGGACTTATAAAACCCTAAAAATTTTATTTAAATCCCATAAATTCCACAACAATAGGCTCATTGAAATACTTTGAAGTACAAATATGCGTGACCAAAAATCAACACATATTATAAACACTTTGAACTATTTTTAAGGCATAGAATTTAAAGCTTAAAAAAATCGGTGATTTTCAAAAATTAACTTTTAAAAGTAAAACTAATTTTTTCAAAACTTATACAAATACAAAAACCAGATATTAAATCTCATTTGAATCATAGTGTGTATGGATAGAATCTAATACACAAAGAAGATGAAATATACTTGTTTTTGACAATAAGCTCAAAATAAGTTTTGACTTTAACAAAACTTAAAAACATGAATTAGAAACATCAAAATAAGTTTCTAAATAATATGAAGCAACAATGTGTATAGATGAAATTCAATACATATATAAACCATGTAAACTTATTTTGATGAAATCTATTCATGAAACATAAAGATGTATTCTTTAAAATCCAAAAACCAAAACTATATTTTCCAAAAACTTGATCATGAAAATATGAAATATTTTGTGTGTGTGTGTCTATGAGCTTGAGAATTCACAACTAATCTATCATTTACAATCTGATTTAAAATACAAATCTTAAACTTAGAAACACTTGACTCAAGTCTTGAAAATCTTCTTCTACATATTGATTTGATCCAAACTTTATTCATGAGTTAGACTCACTTTTGAGTACTTAATGCGATCTTGAATCGCGAGCTCTTGAATCAACATATGTTGGCTTCAAAACTTGACTTCGAATCTTTTGTTGAAGCTAAACACCGACTAAGATTTTATTGAATATCTGAAACTTATTAAACACAAGATCATTAGTGTTATAACTACATGAGTTAATCATCATCAAAACTAGAGTGATGGCCCTTTGTGCCAATATATTTTGCAAAAAGTATAACTAGTTTTAAAGAATTAAGAATCTGACAAAGTTTAAAATTTTGATGGTAAGATTAATTTGAAAGAATATATATTTTTGACTTAGAGATAAAAAAATTGAAAAATAAAAACCATCTAGAATTTGTTGACATGATTATGCATCTTATATACACGTACGCATAAGTTTTATGCTTGGGATGATGATGATAGCTTAGCCTATTTTGAATGTATAGTTAAAAATATACATATATATATATGAAAAATAAACAAATCTAATTATTGATTAGCTTGGCACTTTGGCCTAAGCAAGCTTTGGTATTTACGCGAAGGTAATAAGGTAAGTTTGAGAAAAAATAATATATAAATATAGTATATGTATTAGCACATTTAATAATCAATTGTTAGGTATTAGGGCCCAAGAAGCCTTGATATTTATACAAAAAAAATTAGATGAGTTATATATATCACAAAAAAAGAAGTACTTAAAAGGCAACAAAGTGGTAATACTTTGAACTATTAAACTATTTTTTTATATATATTTAAAAAAGGTGAAGTTTGAATCAAATATTTTCAAATTAAGACTATTTTTACTTAAACAAATATGCATAGGATTGGAAGACTTAGAAAGAATTGGTGTAGAAATACTGAATTTAAATTTCTAAGGAAATATGATTAGATCTCTTGATTTTATGATTAAACTTGATTATGCTTAAACTTATTGGAAACTCATGAATTTAATTGCTAGTGACTACTTATTGTGAAATAGAAAAAATTCTCATTTCTTTTCTTTTTTATATATTTTTTATTTTTTAGTTATCATTATTTTTTATTATCCTTTTTATCTTAGTCTTTTCTTATCTATTATTTCTTTCTTTTATAGATTTTGTGGGTGTAATTCACTAAAAATCCTCATGAGATAAAATCGTCCTCTAGGGGCTAATCTTAAGGTTTAACGGCTTGTTGCATATACTAAGTGCAATCTTGATTCCTACAAAAATGAGTTAAACTAGATTAGTTTAGTTTTTCTTTGTTGTTTTGCTCGAGGACGAACAAAAGATAGGTATGGGGTGTGATTATATTTCAATTTTGCATAATTATTATCACATTTGCGTATTTATCCTTTTTTATCTTTCATTAAACATTACTATTTAACTCTCTTTTTGTTTAAGATGCGCAATTACTTATTTAAGGAGATTAGGGAAGAGGAAACTCTTAAATTATCTAGAAATCCTATCTAAATTCAGATCCAAATTCAAATTAATTCCAAATCAAAGATGAAAGGATATTCTCAGCATATCCAGGGTTCAGACTCAAATTCTGAAGATATGTATCTAGATGATTGGGGAAGATAAAGTCACAGAAGAAAACACAGCTTCAACCAGTTTCTCCATAAAAGCCGCGAAAATGCAGCTTTGTCAAGTCGGTTGGCCACGCACTTACGGTGTACAAGTTCGATTCAAAATCCTACTTGGTGCTTTCCTATAAATACCCCAGCAGAGGCAGAGGCAGAGAGATATCTCAGATTTAATCTAGAAATCAACTTTTAGGGTTTTCTTTGATTCTCTTTTTCTTCCGAATCTAAGCTGTAATTTCTAGGTTTTTAGTTCAAGATTTTTTGTAAGAGAGAAGGAGCGATTGTAATTGACAGTGAAGGCATCAATACAAGTTCTTTTTTAGTTCTTCTTTCAATTCTCTCTTGTTATTTACTTGCTTTCTTTTTATTATGCAATTATCGTTTTCATATATCATGCCTTGCTTAATTTCAATCATGCGTAACTAAATCCCTTTCATGGTTTGCTAGTCTCTATCTACCACTACTTCTAGTTCTTTGTTAGATGACTGATTGAGTTTAGACTTGCACAAAAAATACAAAATTTCAAAACTTAAAAATAGAATGTGCAAGTTCTAAATACTACCGCGATAGCAAGTGGCTATGCGGGTCGTGATCCACAAGGAGGAACTAGCAATGGAAGCTTTTAATAATTTCTCTTTAGTTCACTAAAGATGGTTAAAAATCTTCTCTTGTTCTTGTAAAGAAAAGGAAAAAGAATCTATGTTAAGTTAAGAAGAAAATGGTAGATTGAGAAGGTGGAGAAAATGAAAAATAAATTTATACAAAGAAATAAATAGAGTAAATCAATGAGAGTTGGTTTTTGAAATCGTTTTCTAAACCTAGAAATGAGAATAAAGAAAAGAAATATTTACTTACCTTTTCAGCGCTTGTTTACCTTGAATCCATCACGACGACTTATCTTGTCTTTGAAGGCGAGCAAAGCATGGTCTATAGGATCTTCCCCATTCCAGATCTACACTATAAAAGAAAAGAAGAAAAGAAAATTTTGATTAGATTCAAATAACAATATAAGAAAAGAAGTTTTACCTACACCAATGTCTATATCATTCTAAGCTTCACTCTCATTCCTCCATGAAACTCTCCTCTCCTCTCGGTTACATAAATAAAATGAAATATTGGCGACCGATCACAAATAATATAGGAATGTGATGATAAAATTGTTGGCCCAAAGGCCTTCCACTCTTGTTTTGATGATGATTAACTCATGTAGTTATGTTTACTAATAATCTTGCGTTGTTTAAGTTTCAGATCATTAACCAAGATATTAGTTGGTGATTAGCTTCAACAAGGTGTTTAGAAGCTTTTCATGATGATTCCAGGGCCAAAGCGTCAAGATCACACATTGCCTAGCCCATGGATGGAGTTTTGGAGCAAGTCTACTTGAAGATGAAGATCGTCAAGAAGACTTAGGTATCCATAGTTTAGATAGTGTGTTTTAGATCCATTTGTAAAGTTTAGTATAGTTGATATGCTCAAGTGCACAACACACGTTTTTCTTGTTTTGGATTTGGTTTTTATGAATAGTAGATCAAAACAAGTTTACATGTTTATATGTATAGTAGATGTATTCTAGTTATACATACATGCTTTAACTTGCTAGACAAGCTTATTTTGATGTCCCTATTCATGTATTGAAAAATCAAGTTTGATAAAAATACAAGTTTTGTTTTGATAAAATTTGCAAGACTCAAAAATGAATTGATATGATTGATATATGTCTTGAAATTTTTATCACAAGTTTGTGTTTCAATACAAAATGTTAAAACAAGTTTTATGGGATTTTCAGAAAAGATAAAAGATTTTTATAAAATAATTTTCCCAGTTTTTCTGACCCAGTTTCTGTTCCAGGCTTCTATTAGTCGACTAAGTCAACTGACCTAGTCGACTAGGCAGAGGTCGGTCGACCGAGTCGGTCGACCGACGTGCACAAATCTGTGCACATTTGGAGGCACTGGGACGGTCGACCGCTCGGGTCGACCGGGGAACTTACAGTGCTCTCTGTTTGTTTCGGTCGACCGGGTCGGTCGACCGCAGTTGCCCAACGGTCATATTTCTGACCGTTGGCGGTCGACCGGGCCGGTCGACCGTTGCCTGTCAGAGCTGCCAGCTCAGCTCTAACGGCTAGTTTATATTGGGGCTATATATACCCCATCTCTTCATAGTTTTTGTAGAAGTTTTTAAGGGCAAAAATTCCAGACTTTCTCTATTGTTTTAAAAGAGTTTTTAAAAGAGTTTTGAGCCAAAAAGAATTCATCTTATTTGCTTTTAGGTTTTTGGAAAAATCAAAGAAAAGAATATTTTGGGAGATTTGTCTTGGTTTTCATTCTATATCTTTTGCAAGAATTTTTCCAAGTGTTTTTCCTTGTTGCTTGTTTTCCAAACACCTAGTTTTCCACACTTGAGCTATCTTCTATCCTAATCTATTAGGATCATTTGTTTTGTGGAAAAAGAGAAAAGAAAAGAGAGATTGTTTGTGGTCTTTTGGAACCACTTGTTGTACACCCTTATTCTTGTTGTATCCCTCTTTGGTAGAGGTGATCGGGTGATTGGTTTGCTCCCTCTAGTGAGAGGTGGAGTTTGGTTGTAAACCCTCTTCGGTAGAGGTGTTGGTTGTTGTGATTGTTTGGCTAAGGGCCTACCCCTCTTGTGTGAGGAGGTGTTTGTTTGAGAGAGGAGTTAGGTACTCCATTGTTGTAAAAATCCTTCTCGG
Source organism: Agave tequilana (assembly GCA_038442645.1). Classification (NCBI taxonomy): domain Eukaryota; kingdom Viridiplantae; phylum Streptophyta; class Magnoliopsida; order Asparagales; family Asparagaceae; genus Agave; species Agave tequilana. The sequence continues at coordinate 40,099 of JAVJIF010016100.1, forward strand.
TGAAGGTTCCCTCGGTGGGAGTCCTCGATGGACGGTATAGTGGATTGGAAATCCTACACGGTGGTGTAGGCGGGGATGTAGAGCAAGGGTGCTCAGACCTCGAAACATATCTTTGTGTTTGCGTTTGATCCACTGTCTCTAAACTCTCTCTCTTTACATTTGTGCAAAGCATCATACTTCATTCATATCTATTTGCTTGTGTTGTGCCTTGCATAATTCACATTGCTATATCTTGTATATGCTTGGTTGTTTGTGTGTGCCTCACTTGTACCTAATCAACAAGAGCTTCACATAGCACCTCAACCCATTCAAGGGAATCAAGAGGAGTTAGTCTAGAGCCCTTCACGGGAAATTCGGCTACACTTGTTGATTGTACTAAGTGTGTTGCAAAATTTGCATTAGCTTCCTTATTTAGCGCACTTAGTTTTGCATTTAGTTTTAGATTAGCACTAACACCTATTCACCCCCCTCTAGGTGTTCCCCTTTTCAATTGGTATCAGAGCTAGTGCTCCTGATACTTAGGCTTAACATCCTAGGAGTGAGATCCTTTTGGTTGCTAATCTATTGTTTGCATTTGCTTGTTTGCACACATATAGTTTACCATGGCCTTCATGACCCCTCCTATGTATGACCCTTCCAACATTCATGTTTGGAAGATTAGGATGACCGTTTATTTACAAACCCTAGGTCATAAAGTTTACCTTGCCATTACCAAGGAATCTTTCCTTAGTGATAGCAATCATTTAAGGGCCAATGCACAAGCCCTAGAGGCCATTAGAAGCACATTATCTAAAGATTATCTTTTACGTGTTTCTAACATTAATTCCGCCTTTGCAGTGTGGAATTTGTTGACAACAACCACCACCTCCAAGCTTCAAGTGCAAATTAAGAAGAGGAATCGAGTGGAGAGTCCGAGTCACAATGCTTCATGGTCCAAGGGAATGACTCCCTTGAGGTACATTCGGAACCCCACTTAGATAATGATGATTGTGCTAGTTCTTCAAATGATTTTGTTGATCCTCATGCTTTGAATGAAGAACTATCTATTGTGTGTGAAAAGTTAATAGAAAATTATAAGATTTTGAAAAGAAAAGTCTAGAAATTGAAAAAGAAAATAAAAGTTTGCATTCTAGACTTGATTGTGTTTTGCAAGAGAAGGTTGAGGTCTATAATGAAAGGGATTCATTGAGATCTCAATTGGAACTTGCACTAAAATAAAATGAATTTTTAAAAACTAAAAATGATTGCCATGTTATTTTGAAGAAAAATGAAAACTTGTCTTCTAAAATTGATTTTGTTTTAAAAGAGAATGTTGATTTGAAAAATAAAATTATTTCCATTTCAAATGATTTGAATGTTTGTTTAAAGAAAAATGAAGTTTTGAAAAATAAGATTGATGAACATGTTTGCCATGCTAGGGTAGTTTCACCTAGGTCACCCCTTGCATGCTCCACTTCTTCTATGATTAAAAATGATATAAATATGTTGAAGAAGAAAATGGATTGTTTGGGCTCCACTATAAGCCAATGTGCTAAGAACCATACACGCTTGGAAACCTTGGTTCGTAAGAAACAAGTTCCAACTTTTATGCATGCACACCCTCCACGGCATACACATGCTCCACATGGACACCATCAACACATGTATGCTCATGTGTACACATGTACACATTGTGGCTGAAAAGGCCATCTTGCTAAATTTTGTTTTGATAGAATACATGTTTCTAATTTAGCAAAGAAGTTTGTTTGGGTTAGAGAAGGTACTAACCCCCATGGACCCAAGAAGATATGGGTACCAAAGACCACCCCTAAAGTTTTTGATGTAGGTGTGGGCTCTCACATGACGTGAGAGTGATGACACCTTGGAGTGGATGCGTTCCAAGCTTAAAGGAAATCAAATGGATGCATCACTTTCAAGGAAAGTTTGGTGGAGATGACCACCATGTTTTGGAGACAAGGAGAGTTGCCCTCTAGGTTTTGGTAACAATTCTTAACTCCTTATTATTATTTACATGCTTTCATAATTAAAATTTATAGCATGTTTTGATGTTTTATAGCATGTTTCATTGTCTATGGATTAGTATGTAAATGCCATGATTATTAGATCCTTGACATACATATATAGTATTTGAGACACACTTGCGTGTATGAACCCATTCTTAGTGTTCTCACTTTTGTTTAAGCTATAATGTACATCATGAATCTAATACATGTGAATTTATATAGTAATCATGTTTAGTTTTATCATGATGATTTCTATATTGTGTTTTGATGCTTCTTTTTAAGATTACATGTTTAGATGTTAGTTTTCAATAAGACTAGTTATATACTTGTGCATATAGTGGGCCACAAATAAATTTATATATGTTTGGGCTTGAATGCTTATTTGAACCCATTAGATGTGCCAGTATAGTCTAGTTTTGATGATTCATACATTTTAAACTTGTATTCTCATTTTGGATTTGTTTTATGATTGTGAGTTTTCACTTCATGTATATGTTTGTATAGCCAAACTTTAAGATATATATGTATACCCCTTGAGTCATTTGCCTTTCATGCAAATCTATATATATGGACTCAATTGTGTTTAGGGATATGTATGTATACTTATTATGTTGACAATTCATACATATACCTTGAAATAAAATTTGTTTTGATGAAGATTTAGTTTTTCTTGTCTTTTGTGATTAATTATTTAACTTCATGTATATGTCTATCTTGTCCAAACTATTAGATATACATGATTATCCTTTTTGAGCCACGTGCCTTAATGCATACATTTGTGGACTCTTTATGTTTTGGATATGTATGTATACTTTAGTTTGTATTAGACATACATATGCCATGAAGATTAAATAAGTTTTGATGATTTTCGTGTTTTCATGATTAAGGAATAATTGAGCTTAATGAAAAATTTTCATGATTATGATATTCACACTTTATATGTACACTCACTTTTATTGCTTGCTCATGTTTTGTTTTCATGAGTCATATTTATGCCTAATTGAATTAGAGTGTTGATTATCATGTGGATTTCATGTTTTTATGAAAATTATTTTTAGTTTATTCCTTGCTTGAAGGATTTCGCACTAGTTAACAAGTTTTTCATTTTGACTAGTTCATATTCTTCAATTTGGTAGTGATTTTCAAATAAAACTACATTTTCAAATCTATTTTTGAAAACCCTACCTTAATGGGAGGTTGGAAGGGAGATCATGTTCATGTATGCTTTAAAATGAAAATCATTTAAAAACTTGAATCTTGATTGGGAGGTATAGTAATATGATGTATACACTTGAACTTATTGCTATGTCAATTGGTATCATTGAACTCTTTCAATTGGTATCATTTTGATTCTTTTGTATACTCATATGTTTATTGTGTATGTATATTTTCAATTGGTATCATCTATTGGTGATTGGTACTCATTCTATTTCATACACATATACTTGTTTTATTTGTGCTTAAGATATAAATTTTTCACAAAATCTTGTTTATGCTAGTGCTTGAGCTTCAATTTTGTTTTAATTGATTATTTTTAAATTGGTATCAAGCCCATGCATCCTTTTAGTTGGTATTTCATAAAGGGGGAGAAAATTTAATTTTGTCTTTCAATTGGTGATTTTTCAATTGGCATTTGTTTCCCACTCCCTTACTTTATGATTGAAAATTTCATATTGGTATCATATGTTTAATATGAAAATTATTTACAATTGGTATCAAAATTTTGTTTAGACATTCAAAATTTATTATGTTTAATTTCAATTGATATCAAGATGTTTCATGTGTTTTTGCTTAAAATTGGTATCTAAAATTTTTTTTAAGAAAAATACAAAAGTTTTGATTTGTATTGACTATATGCATATAGATTCATGTTGAGTGTATCTTGTATTGAAGAGCTTAACATCTCTTCGTTATGTGGTACACGTGTGTAGGGGAGCTTCACATCTCCTCTTATGCATTACATAGTGTGTGTTATGTGAATTAGGGCTTAACATCCCTCTTTCATGTAATGCATATGTGTAGGGAAGCTAACTTAGCGTCTTCCTCTTCATGAATGTATATAGCATATAACATCTATTGATCTTTGTTTATTTTCAATTGATATCAAGATGCTTCATTGACATATTTATCTATTGATATCATGTTGTCTTTAGTCACCCCTTATTGACCTTGTTTTTGTTTTAGACAAAAGGGGGAGAACATTGTTTTATTGTTTTGATTGACTTAAAAAGGGAGAAAGATTTTTACCCCTCATTTTATTGCTTGGATTGTTTAACCCCTTCTTGATCTTTTTGTTTGACAAAAAGGGGGAGAAAAATTTGTTTGATTTGATTTTACTTTGAACCCTTTGTTGATGATTGACAAAAAGGGGGAGAAGTATTTGAGTTTATATGCATGTTTTCATTGCTTAAGGGGGAGAAGTATTTGTCTTCCTTGTTATTTATGCATATATGTTTTTGTATTACAAATAGGAGAAAAAGATTTTGATTTATGCTTGTTGCATGTTTTATCTCCATACTTGCATACATATTCATGTGCTTCATTTCCATATCTTATTATTTATGTCTATGCATGAGTTAAGGGAGAGCTTCTTTGAAGCTTAACTTTAATCCATACATATATAACTCCATGAGTTTTGTCATCATCAAAAAGGGGAGATTGTTGGCCCAAAGGCCTTCCACTCTAGTTTTGATGATGATTAACTCATGTAGTTATGTTTACTAATAATCTTGTGTTGTTTAAGTTTCAGATCATTAACCAAGATATTAGTTGGTGATTAGCTTCAACAAGGTGTTTAGAAGCTTTTCATAATGATTCTAGGGCCAAAGCGTCAAGATCACACATTGCCTAGCCCATGGATGGAGTTTTGGAGCAAGTCTACTTGAAGATGAAGATCGTCAAGAAGACTTAGGTATCCATAGTTTAGATAGTGTGTTTTAGATCCATTTGTAAAGTTTAGTATAGTTGATATGCTCAAGTGCACAACACACGTTTTTCATGTTTTGGATTTGGTTTTTATGAATAGTAGATCAAAACAAGTTTACATGTTTTATATGTATAGTAGATGTATTCTAGTTATACATACATGCTTTAACTTGCTAGACAAGCTTATTTTGATGTCCCTATTCATGTATTGAAAAATCAAGTTTGATAAAAATACAAGTTTTGTTTTTGATAAAATTTGCAAGACTCAAAAATGAATTGATATGATTAATATATGTCTTGAAATTTTTATCACAAGTTTGTGTTTCAATACAAAATGTTAAAACAAGTTTTATGGGATTTTCAGAAAAGATAAAAAGATTTTTATAAAATAATTTTCCAAGTTTTTCTGACCTAGTTTCTGTTCCAGGCTTCTATTAGTCGACTAAGTCAACTGACCTAGTCGACTAGGCAGAGGTCGGTCGACCGAGTCGGCCGACTGACGTGCACAAATCTGTGCACATTTGGAGGCACTGGGACGGTCGACCGCTCGGGTCGACCGGGGCACTTACAGTGCTCTCTGTTTGTTTCGGTCGACCGGGCCGGTCGACCGCAGTTGCCCAACGGTCATATTTCTGACCGTTGGCGGTCGACCGGGCCGGTCGACCGTTGCCTGTCAGAGCTGTCAGCTCAGCTCTAACGGCTAGTTTTGTATTGGGGCTATATATACCCCATCTCTTCATAGTTTTTGTAGAAGTTTTTAAGGGCAAAAATTCCAGACTTTCTCTATTGTTTTAAAAGAGTTTTTAAAAGAGTTTTGAGCCAAAAAGAATCATCTTATTTGCTTTTAGGTTTTTGGAAAAATCAAAGAAAAGAATATTTTGGGAGATTTGTCTTGGTTTTCATTCTATATCTTTTGCAAGAATTTTCCCAAGTGTTTTTCTTTGTTGCTTGTTTTCCAAACACCTAGTTTTCCATACTTGAGCTATCTTCTATCCTAATCTATTAGGATCATTTGTTTTGTGGAAAAAGAGAAAAGAAAAGAGAGATTGTTTGTGGTCTTTTGGAACCACTTGTTGTACACCCTTATTCTTGTTGTATCCCTCTTTGGTAGAGGTGATCGAGTGATTGGTTTGCTCCCTCTAGTGAGAGGTGGAGTTTGGTTGTAAACCCTCTTCGGTAGAGGTGTTGGTTGTTGTGATTGTTTGGCTAAGGGCCTACCCCTCTTGTGTGAGGAGGTGTTTGTTTGAGAGAGGAGTTAGGTACTCCATTGTTGTAAAAATCCTTCTCGGTGAAGGTTCCCTCGGTGGGAGTCCTCGGTGAACGGTATAGTGGATTGGAAATCCTACACGGTGGTGTAGGCGGGGATGTAGAGCAAGGGTGCTCGAACCTCGAAACATATCTTTGTGTTTACGTTTGATCCACTTGTCTCTAAACTCTCTCTCTTTACATTTGTGCAAAGCATCATACTTCATTCATATCTATTTGCTTGTATTGTGCCTTACATAATTCACATTGCTATATCTTGTATATGCTTGGTTGTTTGTGTGTGCCTCACTTGTACCTAATCAACAAGAGCTTCACATAGCACCTCAACCCATTCAAGGGGAATCAAGAGGAGTTAGTCCAGAGCCCTTCACGGGGAATTCGGCTACACTTGTTGATTGTACTAAGTGTGTTGCAAAATTTGCATTAGCTTCCGCATTTAGCGCACTTAGTTTTGCATTTAGTTTTAGATTAGCACTAACACCTATTCACCCCCCCTCTAGGTGTTCCCCTTTTCAATTGGTATCAGAGCTAGTGCTCCTGATACTTAGGCTTAACATCCTAGGAGTGAGATCTTTTTGGTTGCTAATCTATTGTTTGCATTTGCTTGTTTGCACACATATAGTTTACCATGGCCTTCATGACCCCTCCTATGTATGACCCTTCCAACATTCATGTTTGGAAGATTAGGATGACCGTTTATTTACAAACCCTAGGTCATAAAGTTTACCTTGCCATTACCAAGGAATCTTTCCTTAGTGATAGCAATCATTTAAGGGCCAATGCACAAGCCCTAGAGGCCATTAGAAGCAAATTATCTAAAGATTATCTTTTACGTGTTTCTAACATTGATTCTGCCTTTGCAGTGTGGAATTTGTTGACAACAACCACCACCTCCGAGCTTCAAGTGCAAATTCAAGAAGAGGAATCTAGTGGAGAGTCCGAGTCACAATGCTTCATGGTCCAAGGGAATGACTCCCTTGAGGTACATTCGGAACCCCACTTAGATAATGATGATTGTGCTAGTTCTTCAAATGATTTTGTTGATCCTCATGCTTTGAATGAAGAACTATCTATTGTGTGTGAAAAGTTAATAGAAAATTATAAGATTTTGAAAAAGAAAAGTCTAGAAATTTAAAAAGAAAATAAAAGTTTGCATTCTAGACTTGATTGTGTTTTGCAAGAGAAGTTTGAGGTCTATAATGAAAGGGATTCATTGAGATCTCAATTGGAACTTGCACTAAAAGAAAATGAATTTTTAAAAACTAAAAATGATTGCCATGTTATTTTGAAGAAAAATGAAAACTTGTCTTCTAAAATTGATTTTGTTTTAAAAGAGAATGTTGATTTGAAAAATAAAATTATTTCCATTTCAAATGATTTGAATGTTTGTTTAAAGAAAAATGAAGTTTTGAAAAATAAGATTGATGAACATGTTTGCCATGCTAGGGTAGTTTCACCTAGAGTGGGTCCGAATTCCCCGTGAAGGGATCTAGAACTGCTCCTCTAGATTCCTTTAGACTAAAAGTTGGGGTGCTTTAATAAGCTCTCTTGGTTCAACACAAGTGTGGGCACACACAAACTATATCTAGCATATGAATATGAACAATATAAAGCAATATAAGTTATAAGAGAGAGATAAAGTTGAGAGATAGTGGATCAAATGCAAACACAAAGATATATTTCGAGGTTCGAGCCACTGCTCTACGTCCCCGCCTTCACATAAAAGGATTTTCACTACGTCCATACAAGACCTTCCACAAAGGGACCTTTACTAAGGAATTACAACTCAACACCAGGAGACACAACTCTTCTCTCCACCTTTACACAAGAGGTGGACACTAAGCCTAGCACAAAGTAAAGGAAAATACACTTAGTGATCTAATGATCACAAACTCTCTCTTGGTGATCTCAAAAGATCACAAATAATTTTCTAACAAAAATAAGATCCTAAAAATAGGATTAGAATTGATTGGATCAACTATGTGAGAAATTAAAGTGTCTGGAAATAAAACAACAAAGAAAATACTTGGGAAAAACTTCTTGATGGATATATAAAATGAAGAATAAAAATAGAATTCCTAAAGACTTACTTTTCTTTGATTTTCCAAAACTTTGAAAACAATTAAAGATAAGCCAATTTTTGGCACAAAAACTTCTTTTTAAAACTTGCTAAAAATATTTAAGAAGATGGGAAAAATTGTTCTTGAAAATCTTGGGAGAAACAACCCTAAAGACCAATTTCTATAGAGGTCTGGAAATATAGCCGTTAGGGTCCAGAACATGTCAGAATGACCTGTCGATCGACCGCCAGGTCGACCAGCCAACAGTCAGATTTCTGACCATTGGGGTTGTTGGTCGACCAGCCGGTTGACCGCTCCAAGGCAATTTGACTGCTGGTTAACCGCCTGGTCGACCGATGCCAGAACGGAGAGTGAATTCTCTGGTCGGTCGACCAGGGCCAGATCCAGAGAGCAAGCTCTCTGAATCGGTCAACCGCACGGTCGACTGGCCCAATGGCCAAAGCCTTGTGTACATCCTGTGCACATCGGTCGACCACCCAGTCGATCGAGATCTGGTCCGGTCGACCGGTCGGTTGACCGCTGTGGTTTCAGGCTGGGTTCAGGGTTTGAAAACTTGGTCTTTTAAATACCCATAAAATCTCATAAAATCACATAAAATCCACAAAATAAGTTTATGTGAGCACTTGAAATATAAATATGTTTGATCAAAGATCAACCCATACTACAAACAATTTGAACTATTTTTGAGGTATAAAAATTAAGCTTTAAACCAAAAACGGCATTTTCCAAAACTTAGATTTTGAAATGAAAATCCGTTTTCTCCAAAACTTATATAAATACAAAAAAACATGATATAAAAATACTTTTGAAGCATATTGTGTATGGATAGAATCCAATACACATGGTAAATGATATATCTATGTTTTTGACATTAAATCCAAACTAAGTTTTGTTAAAACAAAACTTGAAACCATGAACTAGATATACATCAAAATAAGTTCTTAGACAATGTGAAATATAGATGTATATGGACGAAATCTAATATACATTAAACCATGTAAAACTTGTTTTGATTCTATCTATTCATAAAAACTAAAGATATGTTCTTAAAATTTCAAAACGGTTAAGCCAAAACCAAAAACTATTTATCTTGTGTGTGTACTTGAGCATATCAACACTAATCTATCTTTACATAAGATATAAAATAAAAAGAACCCGAAGTCTTCTTGTAGAACTCCTTCTCCAAGCCGACTCGATCCAAACACGATCCAAGTGAGCTTGATGCGATCGTTACGATGTGAGCTCCTGAATCAACACTTGTTTGCTTCTACACTTTGACTGTGAATCTCCTATTGAAGTCAAATCTCTACTAAGATCATGATCAATATCTGAAACTTATTAAACACAAGATCATTAGTAAACTAACCTTCATAAGTTAGTCATCATCAAAATTAAGGTGAAAAGCCTCTTACCAACAATCTCCCCCTTTTTGATGATGACAAAACTTATAAGATTATATATGCATTCATTAAGGATAGGCTTCATAGAAACTCCCCTTAACTTATGCATACGAATAAAATGATAAAGATATGTAATGTAAGCTCAAGATACCAAATAAAAACAATATATATATATATATATATATATATATATATATATATATATATATATATATATATATATATATATAGAGAGAGAGAGAGAGAGAGAGAGAGAGAGAGAGATAGACTTGTGTCCTTTCAAAAGGATTTGATCCCGGATCCTTCCCACTCAAATTCAACCCTCCACATTCGAATACAAGATCCACTCCGTTGAAGTTGATCTATACTATTTCAAGTATCTATAAACCAAAAATCAAGTGTTTTTAATACTTTTTACCCATCCATCAAGTAGGGGAAAAACAGACGGCCTAAATAGTGAGTTGGTTAGTTTAACGGTGTAGAACATTTGAAATCTAACAAAAATTAGTTTATAGGGGTTTTTAAATGTTTAGATCATAATGAAATGGCCGGATCGAGAATTTGTATGTCTAAAGACATAGATCTAACCAACTCACTACTTTCGGCCGTCCATTTTGCGTCGCTTGATGGATGGGCAAAAAGTATTTAAAACACTTGATTTTTGGTTTATAGATACTTGAAATAGTATAGATCAACTTCAACGGAGTGGATCTTGTATTCGAATGTTGGAGGGTTGAATTTGAGTGGGAAGGATCCGGGATCAAATCCTTTTGAAAGGATACAAGTCTATCTCTCTCTCTCTCTCTCTCTCTCTATATATATATATATATATATATATATATATATATATATATATATATATATATATATATATATATATATATATATATATATATGCCTAAACACTTCAATAAAGCATGCATGTATAATCTAATCTTAAATTCTTTTCCCCTTTCTGTCACTCATCAACAAAGGGGTGAGACAAACAAACAATATTAATAAAACATATTTTGAAACAAAATTTTGATATCAATAAAAATAATCGATTAAAAGAACCAATTGAAAGAAACAATCTTTTTATCAATTGAAAATTAAACATCTTTTTTACCAATTATAAAAATAGTATTTTTTTTATGACTTGATTCCAATAGAAGGACATGATTTCAATTGAAAGTAAAAACCAATAATTAATTTTTTAGGTAAACACTAAAACCATTTTGCAATATAAATACCAAATTGAGAATAATATCAATTTAAGCTAGTTGATACCAATATTGAAAAAGTTAGCATATACAAGAACATAGTATTTTTCATCATAAAGAGTGTGAGTAAGACCAACTGAAAATAAAACCAATTGAAAATAAAATAAGAATTTTTCACTCCCTTTATGAAATACCAATAAAAATAATGCATAAGCTTGTGTATGATACCAATTAAAAAATAATTGACATTAAAGACTAAATCAAGCTTAGGAAGAAATAATTTGTGCTAAAAATATATGGCATATATGTTTAAAGCATAAGAAAACATCTATATGTATGTATCAAAGCAATATAATGTTAATTTAGATATGATCCATACATATATATAAAATATGAGTGCACAAAATGAATTCTCATTGAAAATTATGTATAACTCATACCTATCACCCTATTCATGTACATATTTGAAAGATATTCAATAAGGTACACAAAGCATGGTCGCCCAACCATCCATCCTTTGGTTGGTAGGGATTTTCAAAAATAAGAGTTTGAAAATAATTTAACATGTTTGAAAATTCTACCAATTGAAAAATAATGAAACTAGTTTGAAAAAGAATTTTGAAACAACTACGAAGTCCTTTAAGTAAGGAATAAAACAATAATATATATCCAAGAAACATGTATATCGCACAATAATTGATACTCAAAATCGACAAAGTATAAAAGATTCTCATGAATTCAAAATCATGAGTAAATAGGACGATGTAGAGTGCAAAAATTATGTAAGAAACATATACATGAAAATAAGACATATAAGTTCAATAGGAATTCCTTACAGCAAAAGAAATAAAATCATCAGAACTTCAAAAACTAAACAAGCTTTAAAGTATATGTATGTTTTGTCGAAACTGAAAGTATACATACATATCCTAAACATAAATTTGCGCCCACAAAAGAATATTGCATGAAAGCAATTGGCTCTAGGATAGACATGTATATCTATAATTTTGAATAAAATTAACACATACATGAAGCAAATCACGAAAACATGTATAAAATAGGAAAAACAAGTAAAGATACAAAAATCATTAAAATAATGTTATACAAGTACATGTAGTGAGTATAAATAAGCAGTGAAGCACAAACACGTGATAATCAAGTGTAGCTCACTAATTATACAGGTATAAATACAAGTTATAATGAAAACTATATTTAAACAAGTAATCAAGACATGAGGCACAAAAACATAGACAAACATGATCATTAGGCTAAATGCACGTGCTATTTGAACTAGGATATACATATTAGTTAAACAATAGTGAAAACACAAAAATATGAACCTATATGAACATGGGTGTATCTCAAAGACTAACTATGTATATCACAAGTTTGATAGGCATTGCATTTAAACATAATGAGCATGAAAAATAATAATGCTAAAATATCAATATTAACACACAAAAATAGGAGTTTAGAGATAGTTATTAAACCATATGAACTAGTCTCTTGGTCTCCAAAACCATGATGGTTCTTCCCACCTAAATATCCCTTGAAAGTGATGCATCCATAGATATGATCTTTAGGCTTGGATCGCATCCACCATCAAGGCACCAACTCTCTCACGTCATGTGAGAGCCCACACCTATAACAAATGAAATAGGAGTTGATTTTGGTACCCACACTTTCTTGAGTCCATGGGGGTTAGCACCTTTCCTAACTGAAACAAATTTATTTGTAAAATTTAAATTATGTATTCTATCATAACAAAACTTTGCAAGGTGGCCTGTACGTCCACAATGTGTAGAAGTGTACACATGAGCATACATGGTTTCGTGTGAACATGAGAAGCATGTGTATGCCGTGATTTGTGTGCATGAATATGTGGAGCATGTTTCTTATGAAACATAGATTCCAACTGTATGCGGTTCATGGCACATTGGCTCAATGTGGAGCCCAAACATCTACACTCTTCTTCAAAAAACAAATATCATTTTCAATGATTGAAGAAAAAGTGGAGCATGCAATATGTTTGTCATTAGTAGATGGAGCAATAGATATATGACAAACATGAGAAGAAAAATTATTTTTCAAAGAAATATTTTCCTTTGAAACTAAATCCAATTCTTTTGAAATTAAAACAATTTTATTTTTCAAAGAATTGTTCTCTTTTAAAACAAAATCTAGTTTTGAAGACAAAACCTCACTTTTCTTTAAAACATGATCAAAATTATTTTTACTTTTTAAAATTTTATTTTCTTTTAAAACGAGAGCGAGTTAGGTTTTAATGAGTCCCTTTCATTTGAAACCTCAACTTTTTCTTGCAAAACCATATTAAGTTTTGAAAATAAATTTTAATTTTCTTATTTTAATTTAAAACTTTTCTTTTTCAAAGTTTGTATTTAGAAAGCAAGTTTTCATAAAATTTAGATAGCTCTTCATTTAAAGCATGTGCATCCATACTATCATGATCATCATTAGAAGAGTTAGCACTATCCTCTAGCTAAGTATCCGATTTTACCTCAAGGGAGTCAATCCTTTGGACCATGAAACAAGCTTGATCGGAGTCATCTTCACTAGATTTCTTCTCTATATAGTTTGTCGTTTGTAGCTTGGGAGAGGTCAATGTATTCCACACTGCAAAAGTGGAATCACAATGAGTAACAATAGAAAGATGCTCTTTACTTAGTGTATGCATTAATACATCAATGACTTATGCATTAGCCCCTAAATACTTGTCATTACCGATATAGGATATCCTGGTAGTGGCAGGATACACATGCAATCTTTGGGCTTTAAGATATACACTCATCTTAAACTTTCACATATCGATGTCGGAAACATTGTACATGGGAGGGTTAAGAAAATTCATGAGTGTATAAACTATGTGTCATAAATACAAATCTAGATTAGTAATCTAAGATCACACTCCTAGGTGATTAAACCGAATAACAGGAGCCGGGCTCTGATACGAATTGAAAGTGCACCTAGAGGGGGATGAATAGGTGTACTAGCTAATATAGGGCAAATGATGCGGAATTAAAACTTAATTGCTAACACACTATGTGTAACCAAGAGTGAGCCCGAATTCCCCATGAAGAGCTCTGAAACTACTTTTCTAGATTCCTCTAGACTAAGAGTTTAGGTGGTTTAATATGCTCTCTTTGTTCAACACAAATGTGGGCCCACATAAACTATATCTAACATATGAATATGAACAATATAAATCAATGCAAGGTATAAAAGAGAGATAGAATTGAGAGATAGTGTATCAAGCGCAAACAAAAAGATATGTTTCGAGGTTCGAGCCACTACTCTACGCCTCTGCCTTCACACAGAAGGATTTCCACTGCGTCCATACAGGACCTTCCACAAAGGGACCTTTACTAAGGAATTACAACTCAACACTGAGAGTACACAACTCCTCTATCAAACATAAAACCTCTACACAAGAGGTGGGCACTAAGCCTTGCACAAAGGAAAGAAAAATACACTTAATGATCTAATGATCACAGACTCTCTCTTGGTGATCTCAAAAGATCACAAACAATTTTCTCTCAAAAACAAGATCCTAAAGATAGGATTAGAATTGATTGGCTCAACTACGTGAGAAATTAAAGTGTTTGGAAATAAAACAACAAAGAAAATATTTGATAAAAACTTCTTGATGGATATATAAAATGAAGAATAAAAATAGAATTCCTAAAGACTTGATTTTTTTTGATTTTCCAAAACTTTGAAAATAAATAAAGATAACAGAATTTTTGGCACAAAAACTTCTTTTTAAAACTTGTTGGAAACACTTAAGAAGATGAGAAAAATTGTTCTTGAAAATCTTGGGAGAAATAGCCCCAAAAACCCATTTTTATAGGGGTCTGAAAATATAGCCTTTAGGGTCCAGAACAGGTCAGAAATGACCTGTCGGTCGACTGCCCGGTCGACCAGCCAATGGTCAGATTTCTGACCATTGGGGCTGTCGGTCGAATGGCCAGTTGACTGCTTCAAGGCAATTTGACTGCCAGTCGACCACCTGGTCGACCGAGACCAGAACCAGAGAGTGAAGTCTCTGGTCTGTCGACTAGGGCCAGATCCAGAGAGTAAGCTCACTAGATCGGTCGACCGCATGGTCGACCGGCCCTATGGCCTGAGCCTTGTACACATCCTGTGCACATTGATCGACAACTCAGTCGACCGTGATCTGGTTCGGTCGACCGGTCGGTTGACCGCCAGTGGTCTCAGGCTGGGTTTCAGGGTTTGAAAACTTGGTCTTTTAAATACCCATAAAATCTCATAAAATCACATAAAATTCACAAAAATAAGTTCATGTAAGCACTTGAAATATAAATATATTTGATCAAAGATCAACCTATACTACAAACAATTTGAACTATTTTTGAGGTATAAAATTAAGCTTTAAACCAAAAACGATATTTTCTAAAACTTAGATTTTGAAATGAAAATCAGTTTTCTCCAAAACTTGTATAAATACAAAAACATGATATAAAAACAATTTTGAAGTATATTGTATATGGATAGAATCCAATACACATGGTAAATGATATATCTATATTTTTAACATTAAATCCAAAACTTAGTTTTGTTAAAAACAAAACTTGAAACCATGAACTAGATATACATCAAAATAAGTTCTTAGACAATATGAAACATAGATGTTGTTGGCCCAGAAGCCTTCCACTCTAGTTTTGATGATGATTAACTCATGTAGTTATGTGTACTAATAATCTTGTGATTTTAGTTTCAGATCATTAATCAAGTTATTAGTAGGTAATTAGCTTCAACAAGATGATTTGGAAGCTTTCACATGTTGATTCAAGAGCCCGAGCGTCAAAGATCATATATAGCAATTGCTCGGTGGATCAAGGAGTTTTGGATCGAGTCGGCTTGGAGACGGCGCTCTATAAGAAGACATCGGTACCATAATTTAGTTTTGTGTTTAGATCCAAATTGTAAAGATTAGAATAGTATGATGTGCTCAAGTTCACAACTCACACGTTTCATGTTTTGAATATTGGTTTTCGGTTTTTCCGTTTTTGGTTTAACCGATCTTGGTTTGCATGAATAGATAGATTCAAAACAAGTTTACATGGTTTAATGTATATAAGATTTGTTCTATATACATGCATGCTTCAACTTCTTAGAAAAACTTAGTTTTGACTTACTTATTCATGTGTTTTATGTTTTGGTATTTTTAACAAAACATTTTTTGGAATTAAAGTAAAAATTATGGATATATATATGTTTCATGTATATAGGATTATATCCATATACATCATGCCTAAATGTTGTTTAAATACCATGTTTTTGTATTTGGATGAGTTTGGACGAAGTGTATTTTCTATTCAAAAATCCAAGTTTTAGAAAATACAGTTTTTGATTTTTGGCAAAAATGATAAGACACAAAAATGTTTCAAAATGCTTGTTATTTGTGATAAAATTTTTATCACAAGTTTATATTTCAAAATAAAATGATAAAACTATTTTTGTGTATTTTTAGAAGATTTATGAGAATTTTAAGATTAAAATTACTTGTTTTTCTGATCAGAACTGCTGCTGACAGGCTAGGTTCGGTTGATCGGACCAAGTAGCACGTCGACCGTAGCGGTCGACCGACGTGCACAGATACGTGCACGCTGGCTGCCCTATTAGCCGGTCGACCACACGGTCGACCGACTGAGAGCAGGTTGCTCTTTGTTTGTTCCCGGTCGACCGAGCGGTCGACCAGCCAGAGAGCCGTTGCTCTCTTGTTCTGGGACGGTCGACCGCCCGGTCGACCGGTAGCTGTTAGCGGTCAAATGTGACCGTTAGACGGTCGACCGACCGGTCGACCGGTGGTTCATTTTTGACAGTTTCTGCTGCCAACGGCTATAATTTTCTGGGGGCTATAAATACCCCATTGGAAAGAGGTTTTCTCTAAGATATTTTGGTGCTAATTTTCCTGACTCTCTAGTGTTTTCACAGCAATCAAAAGAAGTTTTTGGGCTTTTAAATTGAACAATCTATTTGGTGTTTTTGCTAGGGTTTGGAAAATCAAGAAAGGGTTTTTGGGAAAAGATTTTGATTCAACTTCTTCATCTTAGTTTCTAGTTTTTCCCAAAGATTTTCTTTGAGTTTTTGATTTTCATTCCTTTGGTTTTCTTCACACTTGAGCTACATCTACTATCTTATTCTATAGGATCTTTGTGTGGGAAAAGAGATTGTTTGTGGTCTTTTGATCACCAAGTTGTAAACCCAATCTCTGCTTGGCTTTGTGCCCTTGGGTTGTATCCCTCAAGTTGTGAGGTGATCCTAGTGTTGCTTTGTGCTAATCCCTCAAGTTATGAGGTGATTGTTTGTTGGCTTGGTGTTGTGCCTCAAGGAGGAGGTTGTGTTTGTAAGAGCGGAGTTGGGTACTCCTTGTAATTGTTATTCCCTTTGTGGGAGTCCTTTGTGGACAAGCTAGTGGAGTTGAAATCCTTCTGTGTGAAGGCGGGGATGTAGAGCTGGGTGTTCGAACCTCGAAACATATTTTATTGTTTGCGCTTGATCCCTTGACTCTTACTCTATCTCTCTCTCTTTACTTTGTGCCTTGCTTCAATTCATATTGTTCATTCATAATAATTTGCTT
The DNA here is from genome assembly GCA_038442645.1 of Agave tequilana. NCBI lineage: Eukaryota > Viridiplantae > Streptophyta > Magnoliopsida > Asparagales > Asparagaceae > Agave > Agave tequilana. Next base: position 57,598 of record JAVJIF010016100.1, read on the forward strand.
GGCTTGTTTGAGTGTGCATCTCTTGTTATTGCAATTAGTTTTTAAATTTCGCAATTAAATTCATTAGATTAGCATTATCACCTATTCACCCCCCCTCTAGGTGACTTCAATTGGTATCAGAGCCTACGCTCCTGATATTTAGGTTTAACCACCTAGGAGTGAGATCTTAGTTTGCTAATCTTCATTTGCATTTTTCATTTGCACACATTTAGTTTGCACTCATGGATAGGCCTCCTATATTTGATTTTTCTAAACATGATATTTGGAAGGCCAAGATGAGTAGTCATTTAAAAAGCCTAGGACATCTAGTTTATCAAGCCACTACTCAAGAACCCTACCCAAATGCTAGCAAGCATAAAAGGCTAATGCACTTGCACTTAAGACACTTAGAGCATCTCTTAATGAAGATCTTTACATGTGTTTGCTCATTATGATTCGGCTTTTACAGTTTGGAGCATATTGACTTCTCCCGAGTTACCAAGGATTATCAACAAGTTGAGGAGATCTAGGAGAGACAAGTCCGACGAGCATTGCCTCATGGTCCAAGGGAAAGACTCCCTTGAGGTACAATCGGATTCTCAACTAGATGATAGCTCTAGTTCCTATTGCTATGTTTGTTTTGAAGTTCAAACATTGAATATGGAACTTGCTCAAAAACTTGAATTTTTTTTGGAAAAAACATGATTTGTTGAAAAGAATAATCTTGAACTAAAAGAAGAAATGAAGGATTTATGTTTAAGTTTTGAATCGGTTTTGCAAGAGAAGGAAGAGATTACTAGTGAACGTGACTCACTAAGATCTCTACTAGGCCTTGCCCTAAAAGAGATTGATGTTTTCAAAAGCAAAAATAATTGTGATGATGTTGTGAAAAACAATGAGGTTTTATCTTCTAAATTAGATTTTGTTTTAAAAGATAACCTTTCTTTGAAAAATGAAATTGATTTTATTACAAAAGAATTGGATTTTGTCTTAAAGAAAAATGAATCTTTAAAAATTGATATAGATTCACATGTTTGCCATGCTAGTGTAGATTCACCTAGCACTTCTTTTGCATGCTCCACTTTATCTTCTAGTATTGAAAATGACATAAATGTTTTGAAAAAAAGTGTAGATTGTTTGGGCTCCACTTTGATCCAATGTACTTTAAATCATACACGCTTGGAAACCTTGGTTCGTAAGAAACAAGGTCCATCTTTGCATGCACACCTATCACGGCATACACATGCTCATCACGATCACAAACTTCACACTATGTATGACCATGTGTATATTTGTACACATTGTGGTCGAAAAGGCCACCTTGCTAGATTTTGCTATGATCGTTTACATGTTAAAAATTTAGCAAATAATCTTGTTTGGGTTAGGAAAGATACTAACCCTTATGGACCCAAAAGAAAATGGGTACCAAAGACCACCTCTAAAATTTTTGATGTAGGTGTTGGCTCTCACATCACGTGAGAGTAGCGGTGCCTTGAAGTGGATGCGTTCCGTGCTTAAAGAAAACAATTTGGATGCATCACTTTCAAGGGGAGTTTGGTGGAGAGAACCACCATTGGTTTGGAGAACTAGAGAGGTGCCTTCATCGGTTTTGGTATCAATCTCTAACTCCCTTTTTATATTTGCATGCTTTTCATGTCGTTGATTTATAGCATGCCATGTTTTAAAGCTCATTATGATTATGCCATGTGATTTAGATTAGTGATATACATGTTTAGTTATTTGAGACACCCATGGTCCTATCTTTGTGTTCTCACTTTATTTTTAAACTAATATGTATGTCCTAGATCTAATGCATGTGCATGTACATAATGATCATATATGTGTTTATGATTCTTGTTTTGATATTTCATGTTTTTGATGTTTATAGTTTATTATGTTAAATGCCATGATTCTTAGATCATTGACATGCATGTATAGCTTTTGAGATCACCCATGTTTATATGGACCCATATGTTGTGTTCTCATCATTTGTTTAGCTATTATGCACATCATAGCTCTAATAGCATGTGATTTACACAATAATCGTTTTATGTTTGTAATGATGATTTATGTCCCGTTTTATGCCTCATGTTTTGAATATATGTTTAGATGTTAGTTTTCATGAAAACTAGGATTTATATTTGTACATAGAATGGGCCACAAGTAAATCTTTTTATGTTTGTGCTTGAATGCCTATTTGTACCCATTAGATGTGCTAGTATAGTCTAGTTTTGATGATTCATACATTCTAACTTGTATTCCTCATTTTGGATATGTTTATATGATCATATGTTTTAACTTCATGTATATGTCTATCTTGTTCAAATTATTGATTATACATATACATCCTTTGAGCCACGTGTCTTCATGCATATACTCTTGTGGACTCATTATGTTTAGGATATGTATGTATACTTTAGTTTGTACATGACATACATATGCCTTGAAGTTTAAGTCGTTTTAATGATTTTCATGTTTTTAGGTAATTTCAATTGGTAATGAAAATTTAGTTTTTCATGTGTTAATGTTTTTAAAGGAATTTCATTTGAGCTTGAATGCAAATTTTCATGATTATGTATTTCACATTACACTCGTTCACTCACTTTATAATGTTTCTCATGAGTATGTTTTCATGAGTATGATATGAGCTTTATGGACTTTGAGTGTTTAGTGATCATGTGAATTACATGTGTTTCATGAAAAACAATTTTATTTTATTCCTTACTTGAAGGACTTCGTACTAGTTAACAAGATTCCCATTTAACTAGTTCGTATTCTTCTTATGGTAGAGATTTTCAAACGTACTCTATTTTCAAACCTATTTTTGAAAACCCCTACCTTCTAAGGGTGGTTGGATGGGAGATCATGCTCATGTATGCCTTATAGTGAAAATCATTTTAAATTTGAACAGATTGGGAGGCTAGGTAATATGAGATATACATTTGATATTATTGTTGTTTCAATTGGTATCATTGGATTCTTTCAATTGGTATCAATATTGACATTTTTGTATACTCATATATTTTTTGTATATGTATTGTAAGATCCCTAGTTGAAAATACTGTATTTTTATTTTCCTAAAGTATTTATTTTAAATTTACAAATCATTTTTTTTAATCAACTTAATTTATTATTTTCTTTCTTGTGATTATTGCTATTATTAAATATGAAAATTATTTTTAAGATATTGAACGGTATTTTAGCTTTAAATATTATTACCATTTTAATTATCGACATTTTTAGTTACTTATTTCTATTAGTTTTATGCTTACCATTATTATTATTATTATTCTATTATGATAATTATTTATTGTAATTACTATTAGTGTTATCCTTATTTTTATTGTCGGTGATTATTAATTATTATTAGTGTTAGTATTATTTTATTTATCTATTCTAATAGTTGTACTATATTGGTTGTGATAGTGATTAATTCTATTATTAATACATTTGATAATTATTTATTTTAATTTAGTGCTGCTATTATTGTTGTCATTATTATTATTAATTAGGATTATTATTATTACTTGGTAATAATTACCATTACTAATTAAGGTTATTGTTATTATTATTATTTTTAGTAAGAGTTATTGAATTTATTATTAGTACTATTTTGTATTTATTACTATTATGACTACTACTATTATTATGACTTGAATGTTTATATTTTTAGTAATAGCATTATTTCCTTTCCCTTGTATCCTTGATTCTACCCATACCCGTTATCTATCCATACCCACTTCTATTCCTTGATTCCATAACCCATTACTCGTTATCCTCTTTTACACCCAATACACAAGATCCTACCCGTTAATCCGAACACCCTTTACCCATTTGGATCCAAACCCGCTACCCATACCCACTATCAAAACCCCTATATATATAATCTTACCATATATTTCCTAATCCTAAACCTAAAACTGGTTAACCTGATCTCCCCAAATCCTTTCCTTTAGCAGCTCCACCTCCCTAGCCTGTGCCTCCTCCTTGCGCATCACCCAAGCCCAATGCCGTGCACTCCAGCTCCACCTTCCCACAAACAGTCCAAGCCCATCTTCTCCCTCTCCAGCAGCAGCACACAGCCCTATCTCCTCCTTGGCTGCGCAGCAGCCCAGCACCAGTGGCAGCGCAGCAAATCTCCCCAGCACTGCTGCCCTCTTCCTTGGCTGCTCCACCGTGTTCACATGGCCGGATCAGCCCCCTCCCCCTTTGCGCAGTCCAGACCAGCAGGCAGCGAGATCTCCATCTCGCCGGAGTCCGGTCGGATCTCCTCCACCGCGGCAACCGGAGCCCCAACAGGCCGAGCTTCCCCCTTTCACCTGAGCGCCACCAGGCCTCCTTCTTGGCTGCGCAACCAGCAAGCACATCTCCCTCTTCTCCTTGCCACATCCCCGTGCGCAAGCCCCAGGCCGCCCTCTCTTGCTGCCGCACCCACCACCAACAGCCAGGCCGCCTCCTTCATCTCCATGCCGCCCCCTTCCCTTTCCCCTGTGCACTGTTCAGATCCAGCGAAGAAGCTTCCCCCTCCTGGCCGTGAGCTCCTCCACCACGGCAGGGACGCCACCTTGCCCACCTCGGCTTCCACGAGCACACGCAGCAAACAAAACCCATCTCCAATTGTTCTCGTGCTCTGCCACCAGTCACAGCCAATGTGAGCCCTTCACATCCTTTCTCTCTTTACAAATTGGCATATGCTATTTTGTCTCAATCTGTTATTTTGAGAGTCATATTATCTTAATATGTTCTTCATACTTGTTTCCAATAACCCTTAGATTCTTTGATAATTAATATTTTTGAAATTGTTCTAATGTGTCATTTAGCAGTATTCCAGTTTGAAGTTAATTTTGTGTTTTGTGAAGTGGACATTTATCCAGCCGTGAGCTCCTCTCTCTCCCTCTTAATATTTTTGCATGAAAATGACATTTATTAATAGTACTATGTATATTATAATAATGTAAATAATGTGTGTTATTTCAATTGGGTAAACATTGTATGTGAGATTATTAATTCATATTTGTTTGGTTGTGTTTGCGGCAAATCCTTACTCCGAGCCATTTTCGGGCTCTCCGCGGGATGCCGTTGATCGACGTCGGCGAGCGAGCAGCGAGTTCTCCCGATCCACGCCAGCCCATCATCGGAGATTAGCACGGTGGCCTTCCCAGTAACCTGGCCACCCTCCCGTGCAGTCCGATGGCGAGGAATGACACCACAGCGACCGCGGCAGCGACTCGCCCGGCGACGCGCACAGCAGATTCAGAACCAGACCAGCAGCGCAGGCAGTGGGCGAGCGGCGATTCCAGACCCTTCTGGCGAGCGCGAGACCTCCAGATTGCAGCCAGGTCTTCCCCAGGACCCTGGCTACCGTCCTATGCAGTCCGACAGCGAAGAGCGGCGCCACGGCGACCGTAACGGCGACTCGCCCGGTAACGTGCAGGTTTCCCAATGTGAGTGTTTCTCGCTATCTCTCTCCCATTCTTTAATTGGAGTAATTGTAAATGTCTTGCGTATGTTTTATGAATCCTTTGATGCGTCATATTATTATTCGTGTGTAGATCTTTACGTTTGGATGCGATCGTCATCCCTTTAGTTTCATGTTGGATGTTTTATGCATAGATATATGACTTGCATATATATGTACATATATTATGTTGGGACCCTATGTTCATCATATGGGAGTTTGGAATATCATTGTAGACATATCAGGATGTAGCATGAGAGTGATTGAGAAGATGTGGAGATTGAGAATATTGTGCAGGATTAATTGCAGTGTCAGGTTGCAGGCAGATTAGTCGACTTACCCATGTTTATAGTCGACTAACATCCCTGTTAGTCGACTACCCCAGAACCCTAGTCGACTAATTATTGGCTGAAGGCTATGTTTATCTATCTTATGGATTGTAGACTTTACCTTTAGTTTATGTGATGATTATAGATGGATTACATGATTTCTAGAGATAGATATTAGATGGAATGACTTGATCGAATAGATCTTAGATACATGTATATGTTATGGTACATAGTATTGAGATTTCATGATAGAACTTATATGCATGAATATGTCGTGATACCGAGTGTTAGGATATTATGACTGATCATTAATAGAAGTGGTGATTGTGAAGACTTGGGAGTCAGAGTTGTATGGTAGAGTGAGAGGACTAGTACTGGACATTGTGATATGATGGAACAACAATTATTATATCAGATTACTAGACGAGTAAATGAAACTAGATGATTATAGAACTATTGGGATTATGAATTGGTTGTGATGACTTGGATCTATAGTTGAATATATGAGAACTATCAGAGGATATGTCGTTGATGTAAAATATCAGTAGTAGCCATTCTATGTTGCAGCTATTTGAGGACATGTTAGATATGATCTTACTTTATCAAAGGATTAGAGATCTTGATGATTGGATGATATATGGACTATTTCAGAGTTGGACTGAGATTTGGACTGGACTTGAGTTATAGAGGACAGTTGATATATTTTATGTGGAGGACCTCTTGACTTGATATTCTCTCATTGATAACAACTTAAGTGATGATTCATTCAGATATTGATGTGGACTTGTTATGATGTTAGAGACTGGATTACTGTAGTTGATAGAGATCGGGTTATTATGATGGTGATCTATTCGATGTCAATGATCTGGTACTTCAGAGCTTATATGAGTTGGTAGAGATGTATATCGGCTATTGTTATATGCAGTACAGGCATATGAGATATCCATCAGTTCTAGATGAGACAGCTATTGAGTATTATCTACTGTTATTGTATAAATTCATGTTATTGAAAGTTACTGGGAAGATATTGTTAGACCGTAACACTTTCATTGTTATATTGTTCTACCGTTTACACGTTAATATTGTTCACATTGTTATTGTTACATTGATATTGTTACTGTTACTGTATCGTCCCAGTAATCGAAATGACATAGATATTGATTGTTATAAATAATAATGTAAATGGACAACTTACACTGGGATTGGGGAAATTGATGGGGGAGACAGCGTCTGTATTTGGGTGGACCTAGGATACAGGTTGCGCAGCCGAGATACGGTTCCACTGCAGGGTTCCGGGGGATGACTGACATCCCGTATTGTTCATTGTTGTCATTGTATTGACACATTGTTATTGTTATTGTTATTGACTACCTAGCGGTAGGACCTGGTTCAGCGCCAGGTGATTGGGCCGTGGTTCCGGGTATGTACGGAACCCACCTAAAACATGGACAATGTCTCTTCTATTAATTTCAATAAAGTAGGACCCTGATTGACACATGTGGTAGGCGTAGTATGGGATGCGTCTACTGCATGCGTCAATTGGTGTTCGCTGATATAATTAATAATAAACTGTTAATGTATTGTGACTAACCGTAATCACCTGACTGTGATAGACATATAATTATAACCATGACCGGATTGTATATCAAAGTAGAGACATGCTAGGTTACACACCATAACGTCAGTTGTTGTTTACAGTTATGTTAGTTACCTTGTTCTACATACATGTTGTTATTCCGTGTTTATCATGTTATTTAGTGCTTTCAGTTATCTGTTATTATTATTTATGCACTGTTTATCTGCACGAGCTTTTCCCTTTATACACACACGCACCAGGTCGCGTTCTGACGATCCTGGATTTGCACGTCCAGATATTGGACGGTTTGTTATGTTGTGCAGGTGTTCGATGAGACTATACATATTGCGAGGAGCTTGAGTCTCTCTGATTCTGGTATTCTCACCCTTCTTATATTCCTGTTACTTTCATGATTCTCTCTTTACCGCATTCAGCTGCCATTTTCTTTCCGTTATTCATCTGTTATCATGTGTAGTCTTATATGTATTATTGCAGTGATCGATGATTATTATAGTTCTGATTTATAGCTTGTTCAGGTTAATTTAGGCTTAGCGTGTATACGTGAGGTATTTTCCTCGCGTATATGCGTCGCCGACTCTCGTCGCGACTCTGTTTCCACGTATTTCGGGAAGCGGGGGTGTGACATGTATGCTTGCACTTCAAAGAGTATCAATTTCAATTAGTATCTAATTTTCATATATATATATATATGTTTTTATTGTGATTATTATATCATATATCTTAGAGCACAAATTTTGATCATGATAAAGCTTGTTTTATAATGACTATCTTGTTTCAATTGACTAGTTTTTAATTGGTATCCATATACAATCTTTGCATGTTTTTATTTGGTAATTCATAAAGAGGGAGAAAAATTATATTTCATCTTTCAATTGGTATTTGATTTCCATTCCCATACTTTATGATTGAAAATTTTAATTTGGTATCATATGTTCAAAATGAAAAATATTTACAATTGGTATCAAAGTCCTTGTTTAGAAATTCAAAATTTGTTATGTTTAATTTCAATTGGTATCAAGATTGTTTTCTTATAATTGGTATCAATATTTTTATGTTTCCTTTCAATTGGTATCAAGATGCTCTACTTTGATAATTTTTTTTAATTGATATCTTAATTGATTGTCACCCTTATTTACATAATTTGTGTTTTAGATAAAAAGGGGAGAATATTGTTTTATTGCTTTTAAAACCTTTATTGTTTCTTTGTTTCGAACAAAAAGGGGGAGAAGAATGTTTTTGTTTTTACTTGGACCCCTTTGTTGATGATTGACAAAAAGGGGGAGAAGTATTTGAGTTTATATGCATGTTTTATATGCATGTTTTGTTTTATTTATTAGTTTGACGTTTAATTGTTTAATTAGAGTTTAATTGTTTAATTAGTATCAAGAGCATTATTTAAGAACATGTTTTTATGGTATCAAGAGTTTATTGGTATCAAGAGTTTATTGGTATCAAGAGCACGTTTTATGCATGATGCATTTCATATGTTTGGTATCTAGAGCATGTTTTGTTTTTGAACATTTCATTGGGTATCTAGAGCCTTTTATTGTTTTTGCATTGACATTCATTGCATATTTATGTTTATTTGTTTTATGCATGAGTTAAGGGGGAGCTTCTTTGAAGCTTAACTTTAATCCATGCATATATAACTCCATGAGTTTTGTCATCATCAAAAAGGGGGAGATTGTTGGCCCAAAAGCCTTCCACTCTAGTATTGATGATGATTAACTCATGTAGTTATGTGTACTAATAATCTTGTGATTTTAGTTTTAGATCATTAATCAAGTTATTAGTAGGTGATTAGCTTCAACAAGATGATTTGGAAGCTTTCACATGTTGATTCAAGAGCCCGAGCGTCAAAGATCATATATAGCAATTGCTCGGTGGATCAAGGAGTTTTGGATCGAGTCGGCTTGGAGACGGCGCTCTACAAGAAGACATCGGTACCATAGTTTAGTTTGTGTTTAGATCCAAATTGTAAAGATTAGAATAGTATGATATGCTCAAGTTCACAACACACACGTTTCATGTTTTGAATATTGGTTTTCGGTTTTTCGGTTTTTGGTTTAAACCGATCTTGGTTTGCATGAATAGATAGATTCAAAATAAGTTTACATGGTTTAATGTATATAAGATTTGTTCTATATACATGCATGCTTCAACTTCTTAGACAAACTTAGTTTTGACTTACTTTTTCATGTGTTTTATGTTTTGGTATTTTTAACAAAACATTTTTTGGAATTAAAGTCAAAAACATGGATATATATATATATATATATATATATATATATATATATATATATAATATATATATATATATATATATATATATATATATATATGTTTCATGTATATAGGATTATATCCATATACATTGCCTAAATGTTGTTAAATACCATGGTTTTGTATTTGGATGAGTTTTGGACAAAGTGTATTTTCTATTCAAAAATCCAAGTTTTATAAAATACAATTTTTAATTTTTGACAAAAATGATAAGGCACAAAATGTTTCAAAATGCTTGTTATTTGTGATAAAATTTTTATCACAAGTTTATATTTCAAAATAAAATGATAAAACTATTTTTCTGTATTTTTAGAAGATTTATGAGAATTTTTAGGATTAAAATTACTTGTTTTTCTGATCAGAACTGCTGCTGCCAGGCTAGGTTCGGTCGACCGGACCAAGTAGCCGGTCGACCGTAGCGGTCGACCGACGTGCACGCTGGCTGCCCCATTAGCCGGTCGACCGCACGGTCGACCGACTGAGAGCAGGTTGCTCTCTGTTTGTTCCCGATCGACCGAGCGGTCGACCGGCCAGAGAGCCGTTGCTCTCTGGTTCTGGGACGATGACTGCCCGGTCGACGGTAGCTGTCAGCGGTCAAATGTGACCGTTGGACAGTCGACCGACCGGTCGACCGGTGGTTCATTTTGGCAGTTTCTGCTGCCAACGGCTATAATTTTCTGGGGGCTATAAATGCCCCATTGGAAAGAGATTTTCTCTAAGATTTTTGGTGCTAATTTTTCCTGACTCTCTAGTGTTTTCACAGCAATCAAAAGAAGTTTTTGGGCTTTTAAATTGAACAATCTATTTGGTGTTTTTGCTAGGGTTTGGAAAATCAAGAAGGGTTTTTGGGAAAAGATTTTGATTCAACTTCTTCATCTTGGTTTCTAGTTTTTCCCAAAGATTTTCTTTGAGTTTTTGATTTCCATTCCTTTGGTTTTTTCCACACGTGAGCTACATCAACTATCTTATTCTATAGGATCTTTGTGTGGGAAAAGAGATTGTTTGTGGTCTTTTGATCACCAAGTTGTAAACCCAATCTTTGCTTGGCTTTATGCCTTTGGGTTGTATCCCTCAAGTTGTGAGGTGATCCTTGTGTTGCTTTGTGCTAATCCCTCAAGTTGTGAGGTGATTGTTTGTTGGCTTGGTGTTGTGCCTCAAGGAGGAGGTTGTGTTTGTAAGAGAGGAGTTGGGTACTCCTTGTAATTGTTATTGCCCCAAATCCTCGGTGGAGGTTCCCTTTGTAGGAGTCCTTTGTGGACAAGCTATTGAAGTTGAAATCCTTCTGTGTGAAGGCGGGGATGTAGAGCTGGGTGCTCGAACCACGAAACATATCTTGTTGTTTGCGCTTGATCTCTTGACTCTTACTCTATCTCTCTCTCTCTTTACTTTGTGCCTTGCTTCAATTCATATTGTTCATTCATAATTATTTGCTTGGCTTGTTTGAGTGTGCATCTCTTGTTATTGCAATTAGTTTTTAAATTTCGCATTAAGTTCATTAGATTAGCATTATCACCTATTCACCCCCTCTAGGTGACTTCAGATGTATGCGGACGAAATCCAATATACATTAAATCATGTAAAACTTATTTTGATTCTATCTATTCATGAAAACTAAAGATACGTTCTTGAAATTTTAAAACGGTTAAACCGAAACCAAAAACTATTTATCTTTTGTGTGTGTGTACTTGAGCATATCAACACTAGTCTTTCTTTACACAAAATCTAAAAACAAAAACAAACGAGGTCTTCTTGTAGAACTCCTGACCAGGCTAACTCAATCCAAACACGATCCAAGTGAGCTTGATGCGATCGTTATGATGTGAGTTCGTGAATCAACACTTATTTGCTTCAATACTTTGACCGTGAATCTCTTGCTGAAGTCAAATCTCTACAAGATCTTTTTCAATATCTGAAACTTATTAAACACATGATCTTTAGTAAACTAACCTTTATAAGTTAGTCATCATCAAAACTAAGGCGAAAGGCCTCTGGGCCAACACACACCCCGCACCTATCTTTTACTTGTCCTCGAGTAAAACAAAACTATCCATTTTCATAGGAGTCACGATTGCACTTAGCATGTACAACAAGTCGTTAAACCTCTAGGTTACCCCTAGAGGATGAGTTTTGTCTCGTGAGAATTTTTAGTAGATTACACCCACAATATCTATAAAGAAAGAGAAACAAAATGTTATTACTTTCGAAAAGCATTTTGAAAGAGATAGAAAATATTTGAAGTATTATTGTAAGAGTTCAAGTAATCTATAAGTTATAGGAAAATTGAATTTTTCATTCTTATACTTAGTCTCTATTCAAAAACTTGTTATTAATCAAGGTAAGGTGTCAAACTATATTTTTCATCTAGTCTATTACTACCCTAAGTCATATGTATTTTCGTGACCACGAAATTTGACTGGGGATTATTTAACTCTAACTCTTAGCATTATTTTCTCTTTTTTATACTTTTCGTGGTATTATTCTTTAATTCTATTAGGTTTTCCTAATCTGCCCATGTAACGAGCTTTATTTCACAGCCAAACTGGATGGTCTTAGGGCACCGGGTGAGAAAACGCCCCAAGGACTTAAGGACTCAAGCAAACAAGGCCACAAAACTAAGAATTTTATTATATGGACCACTTTTAGGCATGAATACTTATGCTTTATGAGGCACAAATACCCAGCTTAATCAGAGAAATTTTGATATATATAATTTTTTATAAGTTATAAAAATCTTTATTTTTGAATCCTAAGTGTGTAAGTATATAAAGCATGCATATTTCATCAAGATAAAAAAATCAAGACTAAATTACTTTTCCAAATTTTCTTCCTAATCCTAGAAATTAAACAAATAATCTTACTTTGACTAAGTATAAGAAATCCTAATTATAATTCTCCTATTCCTTAAAATTAACTTAATTTCTTACAAAAATAGGTCAAAATATTATTTCTCTATTCAAAAAGTTTTTAAAAGCAAAGAAATGTTAATTTTTTTATTTATAAATAAAAAAACCTATGATATATTAGAACCCTCCTCCACACCTATCTCATACGTTGTCCTCAATGTATGAATGAATGCATAAATGCATGAAAAATAAGAAAGAGAAGAAAAATATTACCTAAGGTGGTGATTCTGATGGTGGTCAGATTTGTCCAAATATTGCTACCCAATCAAAATAATGTGGTGGTTCACGGAACCCATCGTTGTTGACCTCTTTTCTATTTACATATTTACAACTCCAAATATTAATAGGATCATGAAATATCCAATCATGAAAATTATTCCCTTTACATGACCAGTCTTGGAAGATCATCACTAAGTCATTATGGTCTATACCTTTATCCAACAAAAGAATGTGATTTGGTGGAATGGTTGACTTAGGTTCAAAAGTGATAAGTTCGGGAACCATTCTCGAGAAAATCAACTTTGGGTTCAAGAGTTGGTTTTTATTCAAGAGTTGTGTCCAAATCAAAGAATTTAATTTCATATTTTTTTCTCATCAATGAAGTGTAACTATCCAAAAGAGGTGGTTCAATTTTAAAATCTATGGATATAAGAATCAATGTTGGCTCGAAAAATGAGTTTAACTTTGGTAAGGATACCAGAGTCAACATAGATTCAAAAATTGGAATTGATCATAAAGTTGTGGTTAGGGTCATATTCATATTCAAGTTCAATTTTATTGAAATAAAAACTTACCAATTTGTCAATGGGCTGATATTGGTCAAGTTCAAGATTTTGTGTTGAAATTGATTCTTAGTCAAAGTCTCCAAGAAGCCATGATTCTTCGTTCCATCAATATGGCTCAGGCAATTAAGAATGGTCAAAAATGTGTTAGGTAGAATTTTCTCATTCCTATCTTTCACTATGTTGATCAAATGACTCATTTGTACTTCTAGCCTATTGACAGATTGGAAAAAATTATTTTCAAAATGAATCACATTTTCCATACTCCTATCTAAGTCTATAGGATCTTTTTCTTGTTGTGGGATTTAGAAAATGGAGTAAGGATCTTGGATTTGGAAGTTTGTGAGAATTGTGAGTCCGTCTTTTTTGGCTTTTATTCTTGGGACTTAAACATGGCTTCTATACTCTTAATTACTTCAAAATTTTCTTCTATGTGTTGATCATGACTAGAAAAATTAGAAGCTGAATGTTGAAATGGTGGTTGACAATATAACTCGGGAGAGTCGTATCCCCACTGACTTTGTGAAGAGTAGTGATGATTATTCCAGTCTTATTTATAATATTGAGATTGGGGCATATATTGATTCGGATAAGACCAATTCGACATACTTTGTTGGTTAAAGTTATAATATGCTGGGTTGGTAGTATCCGAGTCAAAAGAGGTCGGTGTGAAGTATGAATCACCATATGCATTGGAATAATTTTAGTTATAATCCATATCACAATGATGTCAAAAACGAAAACAAAAACAAGCAAACAAATAAACAAAAAAGTAAAATCTAGCCTAAGTTAGGGTAGACTTTAGACCTAGACGACTCCTAACTGGTTGGACTATCCACAGAAAGTATATTGTAGAATCTGACTACAAGTTAATCGACCATGTAGGAGTAAGATCACTGGGAGGTATCCGTGCTTAAGCAACATGCCTAATTATGCCAAACTACTGTTCTTTGAGGTTTCGCTTCTCAATCCCCAACCTTTGAAACTAATTTGGAAAGAGTCAAATTCTAATCAACTTTCCCTTAGATCAGTCTTCTATTTAAGTCTGAGATGTCCCTAGGGCCAACATTTACTTAATTTAAGTTAGGTTTGGGTTAGTGACTAAGGAGATTGTTTGTGGGCTTAGGGAGGGTAATGATTTTCCCACCTTATCTTCTTTAAGGATTTGCCCTTAATCATATCTATTCAAGTGTACATGTTTATAGAAAAAGCAACACTTTAATCAATATACATCACTCAAAATATGTTTTCTAACTATATGCTATGTACACGTTGCTTGGCTCCAGCACTCTTCAACAGTAAATAGAAAATGTAACAAAATAGACACGTGCCTAAATAAAAAGTCTAAACCATTTTTAGTATTTATAATCAACCTTTTACTGTTGAGTTAGACAATCTGCGTAGAGTATATTAAATGAGAAACTAAAGCATGCAGAAGCTAAATTATTGAAGTTCAATCACCCTGCAAAAAGCTAGATGTGTAGTCTTCTCAGATTGCCACGTTTGTGCGGTAATACTGAGATCTTTTGGGCTTTGCTTTTAGAGCAGAGTCCAGATACACTTATATGTCCACTGCTGCTCTTGTTTTCTTGATATCATTCACTACACACCAAGAACAAAGAAGAAAGTTAACCAACAAAGTAAATAAAAAGAGAGTTACTTACCGTCCCTCCCCGGCAATGGCACCAAAATTTGTTTGAGTTTAGACCTGCATAGAAAATACAGAATTTCAGAACTTAAGAATAGAATGTGCAAGTTCTCAATACTACCATGATAGCAATTGGTTATGCGGGTTGTGATCCACAAGGAGGGACTAGCGATGGAAGCTTTTAGTAAGTTCTCTTTTAGTTCCCTAATTATGGTTAAAAGTCTTCTCTTGCTCTTGTAAAGAAAAAGAAAAAGAATCTATGTTAAGTTAAGAAGAAAGTGGTAGATTATGAAACTGAAGGAAATGGAAAATGAATTTTTATAAAGAAATAGAAAGAGTAAATCAAAGAGAGTTGATTTTTGAAATTATTTTCTAAACCTAGAAATGAGAATAAAGAAAAGAAATGTTTACTTACCTTTTCAGCGCTTGTTTACCTTGAATCCGTTGCCATGACTTACCTTATATTTGAAGGCGAGCAGAGCATGGTCTATAGGATCTTCCCCATTCCCGATCTACACTATGACTTAAGGGGCAAGCTAAATTAACTAAGGAACAATTATCCGTCACTATAAGCCATCAATTAAAATACACCCAGAGGGGTGAATAGGTGTAATGCTAATCAAACGCGAATAAAAACTATTTATGGTGAATGATGCAAACTGGTCTCTCAAAATAATAATTGAAATCGAATTCCCTATGAAGGGTTTTAGAACTTCTCCTTTAAAATTTCTCTAGATTATGAGTTGAGGTGCTCAATTGCCTTCTTGTTGAGATGAGTATAGACTGACAAAAGTGAATGTAATGCAATGATGAATGTGCTAGTGAAGCAACAATACAAGTGTAGGCAATGAAAAGAGATAAAGAACAAGAGACAAGCAATCGCATACACAAAGAATTTGTTTCAAGGGTCGAGCCACCGCTCTACGTCCCCGCCTTCACCACTATGAAGGATTTTACTATCCGCTAAAGGATCTTCCACAAAGGGACCTTACAATAAGGAATTAAAAAAGGTCTACATAAGATAGAAGTATACAACTCCACCACTCAATCCTCAATACAAGAGATAGCACAAAGCTAATGAGGTTTTACAAAGCTCTTGGTGATCACAAGATCACAAACACTCTCTTCTTACAACTTCCTATAGAGTAGAATATGAAATGAAGCTCAAGGAGTTATGTGAGAGTAGAAATTCAATGGAAAGAATTTAAAAACTAAAAACCAAATGAAAATAGCTTTGAAAAAGATTGCACTTGAAAACTAGAAGCTTGAAAACTTTTCTCTTTTGAAGCAAACTTGATTTTCAATGAAAATTGTAAAAACTTGTGCTATAAACCATTCCCAATGACCCATATATATAGGTAATAGATAAACATTATTAGGTAAGCATACCAGGTCATTTGAGGTGTGATTTGACCCATAGAAACCAAAAATGCCTGTTGGAAGACACAAAAAACAAAATAGATTCAAAAATATAGCCGTTACTGTAGCTTTGGCAGTAGAACGATCGACTTGCCGGTCGACCGACAATTCATTTTCCAGAACTAGCCATTAGGCTCGGTCGACCTCGGTCGACTGAACTACTGTCCAAAGTAGTTTTCTATATAGTGTAGGTCGACTGGTCCCAATAAAAACAAAGGGTCTGCCAGTGATCGACCTATCAGTCGACTGCAGGGGTTAGCGGTAGATCGGTCGGTCGGCCAATAGACGTGCACAATATGCACAAACTTGCCAGAGGATCAGTCGACCGCTCGGTCGACCGTCTTGGCCTGTCATAGGCAACGGTCGACCGGTCGGTCGACCGACCTAGACCAAAAATCTGTTTTCTAAAAATTTTTAAAGTACAAACTATTTTAAAAATATTTGTATTAGTTTATATGTGATATAGCAATGTACAAGTAATGAAATACATGTTCTAAACTAGATATGAAATTTTGAAAAAATTATGAAACATGTATCAAGACCAAACAGGGAAAGCACCAATATGATAAAAACTTGTATTTTGAAATTGTATATTTTTTGTGTGTGTGACTTCTTTAGCATCGAATCTATATTCTACACTTTGACATACTATTTCTTACAAGGCTCTTAGGGACTACAAGTATCTTCAAGCGGGCTTCTCCAATAACGATGTCGAGTGCTTGAGCTTCAATCCTGTACTTGAATACCCTTGAGTTTTCAACACCTTCCTTTAGAGGAAGAAAACTTCTTGAATTCTTTAGAACCCTGAAACATACTTAAACACCTGAACTTGATTAGTACTAAATAATCACATACATTTTGTTACCATCAAAACAAGAAACCGGTGATTGTAACCTTGGGCCAAGAAATGGCACTTTCAATGGCAAGGCATCCGAGGCTGTAGGAATCCCATGGATTTACTGCACTTAGAGAGAAGCAAACAAAAACAAGAGTAAAGAAGAAAAGAAAACTTTGATTCTATTCAAATAATATTGGAAGAAAAGAAAACTTACTTACACCGGTGTCACCCTCAATACAAGCTTCACCCTCATTACTCCATGAAATGCTCCTCTCCTCTCAGTTACATAAATAAAATGAAAATTATATAAAAAACTAAAAATCTTAACTTACAGATTGCATAATAGCCTAATCTATACTCTATGCTGAATCGTCTTTTTTGGCCTCAGAATTTGCAGGTATTTAGAGCGAAAACACAACGGGGGAGAGCGTCTGAAGATGGGGGAGCAAACACTTCCCGTATCTCAACAAAAATGTGGTGAATTCGCAGCAGAAGCCTTGGATCCGCAACAACTTTGTGGCCAAATGGCCAGAACTGGGGGTACAGGTCCCTATTTATATGTTTCATCCGTTTATCTATCTGGTTCCTCGATTTGAGCTACAGATTTGACGATATCAATATTGATTTTCAGGTAACTGAAATAGATTCATAAAAATCAAAATTTAACCAGTTTTCATTTGGTGTTATCTCCCTGATTTGCTCTGAGCTTCAGCTGAATATTTGCCTTCATCCTTGATTTTGATTTAATTTGAATTTCAGTAGGCTTTTGGGCTCATTTTCTCTCCTCTTTCATTTAGTAAAGGCCCTGCAAATAATTAGACAAAAAGATAATTAAATAGCAGAGTTTACTTAATAAATAATATGAGAATGTGATGATAAATATGCAATATTGATGACCGATTAAATCATATGCATGCTTAAACCCTAGAATACGAGACACATGACGATGAATAGTTAAATTGATCGTTGTTGATACTAATTAATGGTTTTGCTTACTCTATACTTAGATTTTCTTGATAACTTAATGTTAAATTTTGATTATTTTCTTATACTATGCTTGGATGAGCTTGATAGACTAATATTGAATTTTGGTTAATATTATTTCAAATAAGATTTTCTTTTTGTCTTATGTATCTATCTTGAATTTCATGCAACTTCAAAAGTATAATTTTATGATCAAAAGTGAATCATATTCTTTCATAAGTTAGTAAGTTAGTGATGGTAGATGATTAGAAAGCCTTGAACTCTTTCTTATATTTAAAAACCCAATTAAATTTTCTTGCTTTTTGTTCTCTTTTAGAAACCCTAGTTTTAGAAACCCTAGTGTAGAAATTCAAGTTTTTAAAATAACCATCTTTCAAGTTTTTCTTTTCTTAAATTATAAAAACAAAAACAAAATATAAAACAAAAATCCAAACAAACAATTTTTCTTTTCTTTCCTTTCTCTTTCTTTTTCTTAAGCAAAGGAGAGATCACTTGAAAAACAGTACCGAAAAGCTTCCATCGCATTCCTCCCTATGGATTCGACCCGCTTAGCCACTTACTATGGCGGTTAAATTGCGAGAAATCAGCGAACACTGCAGCTTTCCGATAACATCTTTCTGAACTTAAACATTGTTTGTGTTTTTCCTCAATCACAAGTTATCAATCAAGGCAAGGGTTAAAATTGTATTTCTCACCTAATATATTATTTTACCTTATATGATATGCACTTTTGTGAACGTGAATGTTTCACTAATGATTCTTCAACTCTAACTCTTATGTTTTATTTTACATTTTATGACGGTAATATCTCTTATTTCTATTAGGCATTTTAATTTGCCCATGTAATGACCTTAGGTCGGTGACTCCAAAACCTGACGGTTTTTGGGCACCTGGTGAGAAAATACCCCTTAGACTTAAGGAGTCAAGCAAATAAGGTCACAAAACTAAGGGTACCACTTTTAGGCGTGAATACTTATGCTTTATGAGGCACAAATACCCAGCTTAATCTATTTAATATATATATATATATATATATATATATATATATATATATATATATATATAATTTAAGATATAAGGATCTTTGTTTTTGAATCCAAAGTGTGTAAGTGTATAAAAGTGCATATTTCATTAAGGTAAAAATTAAGACTAAATTACTTTTTTCAATTTTTCTTCTTAACCTTAGAAATCAAATAAAAAATCATATTTTGACCAAGTATAAGAAATCCTAGTTATGATTCTCCTATTCCTTAAAATTGACTTAATTTTACAAAAAGTAAGTCAAAATACTATTTCCCACTTCTAAAAGTTTTTTTGAAGAAAAAATATTTTATATAATATAAATAAAAGGAAGAAAAGAAAACCTATGTTAGTAAACCCTCCCCCACACCTATATCGTGCATTGTCCTAATGCATGAATGAATGCATATGTACATAAAAAATAAGAAAAGAAAAGAAAAATATTACCTCAAGGTGGTATTTCTGGTAGTGGTTTGATTGGTGCAAGCGTTGTTGCCCAATCAAAATAATGTGGTAGTTGGTGGAACCTACCTTTGACCTCTTTTCTATTTATATTGTTATTTTTCCTAATTTGATTAGGATCGTGCAAAATCCTAACATGAAAATTATCCAGTTATATGACCAATCTTGGAATATCATCTCAGAATCATAATGGTCTATACTTAGGTCCAACAATGGAATGTGACTCTATAGAGTGGTTGATTTGGGCTCAGAGTGAAAGGTTAAGAAGCCAATACTGACTCATAAATATGACTTAATCAAGTTTAGGCTCAGAGTCGGATTTGGTTTAAAAGTTGGGTCCAAATCAAAGAGTTAAAATTCATATTCATTTTCCATCAATGGACTGTGACTATCAAAATAAGAGATCCAATTTCAAGATCTATGGGTACAAGAATCAATGTTGGCACGGGAATTGGGTCCAAATCGGGTAAAGATACTAGAGCCAACATAGATTTAACTGGAACTGAACCACAAAGTTAGGGATTCAGGTCATATTCACGTTCAATTTCAATTTCATTGAAGTGAAAACTTGTAGTTGTCAAAGGTTTGAGATTGGTCAAGTTTAAGATGTGACGAAATTGAATCTTGGTTTCCAAAATAACATGACTCTTAGGCTAGATCAATGATTAAAGATATCAGAATTGATCAAATATTGATAAGGGAGAGTTTTCTCATTCCTATAAGTGTTGACCAATTGACTCATTTTTGCTTCTAACTTATCGATAGACTGGGTAAAATTATTTTGGGACTGAATCATACATTTTATACTCTTTTCTAAGTCAATAGGTTCTTCTTGTTGTGGTGGGACTTGAAAAATAGAGTAAGGATCTTTGATTTAGAAATTTTGTGCGAGTATTGAGTTCGTCATGTTTTCAAATTATCATTCGGACTCTTGCAAGGCTTCTATATTCTTTTCTAACTCAGTTTTTTTTAAGTAGTTGTTCTAAAAAAAGAGTATATGAAGCTAAATATTGAAAAGGTGGTTGACCATATAACTTAGAGAGTTATATCCCCGCTAACTCAATGAAGAGTGGTGATGATTATTCTAATCTTGATTACAATTCTTGGATTGGGGCATATGTTGAGTCGAATAAAACCAATCCGACATACTTGGTTGATTAAAATTATGAAATGCAAGGTTAGCGATATCCGAGTCAAAAGAGGTCTAGGTTAAATATGAATTTACATTTGTATGAAAAATATAATAATTATGATCCATATCACACAAAAAGACAAATAAAAAACAAGCTAACAAATAAACAAACAAAAGAGAGAGAAATATCTAGCCTATGTTAGAGTAGACCTTAGATCTAGATGACTCCTAATTGGTTGACTGTCCAGGAGAGGTATATTGCAGCAGTCTGACTACAGGTTAATCGGCTAGGTAGAGAAAAAATAGAGTGGGAGGATCCTTGCAGAGCAACAGGCCTTGGTTATGCCAAACCACTGGTTTTTCGAGAATATTACCTTTTAATCCCCAACGACACTGATTTGACCAGTCAAACTCTAACAGTTTCTTTGAGGTCAATCTCTTATTGAGTTCGAGATGTCCCTAGGGCAATGTCTACTCAATTTTAGTTAGGCTTGAGGAGATATTTTTTGGGCAGAAGTTACCTTATCTTGTTTATAAATTAAGCCCTTAATCGTTTTAGTGCAAGTGGATAAGCAGAAAATAACACTTAAACAATGTAAATCACTCAAAAGTGTTCCTATACTACATGCTATGCACACGTGCCTTTGCTCCAGCACTCTTCAACAAAATGAAATGTAATGAAATTAGACAAATGCCCTAAAATGCAAAGTCTAAACCATTTTTTACTTTAACAACCAATTAGTTATTGTTGACTTAAAATCAGTGTGCAGTGTTAAGTAAAAGAGAAAAATAATAGTAGCAGAGCCTTTAGTCTACACTGAAGAACCCTGAAAGAAAACACAGTCAGTAATTCAACTGTATTGCCATAGAAACGCGGCTTATGACATATTTTCGCAGCAATCTAGAGAACCCATGTGCTCTGCTTTCTTGAGCAGAGGCACATAGCAACATGTATTCTTATACAGCTGTTAGATTTTTTAAATTTGTACCTGGACATAAAAACAGAGAAGAAAAAGATGAACCGTTAGGTAAATTTAAAAAGAAGTACCATCTCTTTTCGGCAACGATACCAAAATTCGATCGAGATAAAACCTGAACAAAAAAATAAAGTTTTAGAAATTAAGATTAAGAATGTGCTAGGTTCCTCAATACTACGGTATAGAAAGTGGCTATGCGGGTCATGATTCACAAGGAGGGACTACGATAGAAACATTTCAGTATTCTTTTTAAGTTACTAAAATCGGTTAAATGTTTCTTCTTAGTTTTGAAAAGAAAGTGAAATGAAACTGAGTTAGGTTAGGGAGTAGAAGTTAAAGTGGAAGATAGTTTTGAAAAGGAAAAAAAGGAGTACTAAATTAAAAGAGAAAGAATCAAAAGAATGAAGAAGATTGTGTTGGTTGACCATGAACTGAGATGAAAGGACAAGGAGTCCTCTAACAATATATCGGCAAAAGCGTTAACTGCATGAGAAAGGGGTTCTAATAAGAAGGGTAAAGGTAACTGTGAGAGATCAAAATCCAAGTCTATTTTGAAGAAGAGTCAGTGTCTTTCTGCAAAGGATACTGAAAAGTTGATTGTCTGAAGATCAAGAGCAAGAAGAAGTCGAAGTCGAAAGCAAATATTGCACATATAAAGAGTTTAAGATGGACCCATCAGTTGTTTCTCTTACTATCATTACCCTTATAGTTTGCTACTCAGATATTTTTGAGTGGATATTGGACAGGGCGCTACCTACCATGTTTGCTTTAAGGGGATTGGTTTGTTAGCTTTGAGAAGTTAGACGGTGGTTTGGTACAGATGGGTGACGACTTTACATGCAACAAAGATGGAGTAGGTATAGTCCTTATCAAGATATTCGATAGGATAGTGAGAGAGCTGAAAGATGTAAGATACATAGCTCAGATGAAGAAAACTTATCTCAATTGGAGCTTTAGAGGCATAGGGTTTAGAGTTCTCTGGTAGATACAGAGTTCTCAAGATGCTTAAAGACTCAATAGTTGTGTTAAAGGGTGTCAGGTGCAATAACATCTATTACTTGAAGGGTAATACTTTTACATGGCAACTGACAACTTTAGTTGGTTCAGATGTTGCTTCGATTCGGCTGTGACATGATGCTGGGACACACAGGTCAGAAGACTTTGCAAGCCCTTGCAAAGCAAGGATTGTTAAAGGGTGCCAAGACATGCAAATTGCAGTTTTGTTACATTGCATTATTGGCAAGAAGACCCAGGTGAAATTCGACATCACTATTCACCGCACAGAGGGGATTCTTAATTACGTTCACACGAGTGTTTGAGGACCTACCAAGATGGCTTCACTTGGAGATATGCATTACTTTGTATCATTTATTGATGATTTCTCTAAGCGTTGTTGGGTGTGCACTATGAGATACTGTAACGCCTCAATCCTACGATTACAGAGACGTTACTGCAGCGTATATATGTAGGTCAGAAATACCCTCATGTATATACACTAAGCATCAGTACATGCAAGAAGAACAGTGGTAATATACATTACAACAATAATAGCACAAATACACTGTTATCACAAAGCTTAATCCAATATTACAAGAATATTGCATCACCAAGAGGTGCAAAAGAATGAATTACAAGGGGATTTACAAGTATAATCAGTACAAAAGGTGCTCATGAGTTGCAACAAGGGATCTCGAGAGCTGAGTAGGAGGGGCTGGAAGAAAAGGGCTCCGGACGGGCATCTGCTGATCCTTCACGCAACCGATGCGTACTCTGATCAACAACAGGAATCCACAAGCTCCAAGCTCTGAAATCTGGACATGCAGGTACCGTGGTTGTCAGAAAGCAACCTGACGAGTATGTAAAATGAAGCCAAGTGGTGTGCACAGGCAATCATAGGTGTAGCAGGAATTATAGTGCGTTGTGAACTCGAGATAAGAAGGTAGGCAATGAACAGTAAATGTAAACGCTAAATATAAAAGCAACACTGGATTAGGCAGTAAAGAAAGTCAGGAGTTAAATACATGTACATATCCCAACAATGCATACAGAAATAGTAATCATAGAATCAATGCTAGATTAGGAAATAAGCAATCCAGGGGATCCATATAGTAGCTTAGACATAATATGTAACAGGAGTCAGGCAGTGCATAGAATGAAATAGCAGGAGACCAGCAGAGTAGCACACAAGTGGCTAGTATGGTAAAGTAATAATATTAATAATAATAGTAATATCTAATAAAACCCTAAATTTGAATCAAAAACTCAAAATATATATCCGAATCAAAATTTGGTAAAAATAAATAGGCAAAACTAGTTGTACATACTCAGTTTACGGCTTCATGAGATTAGTTCATCGAAGAAATAATCCATATAGGGAAACCTTTATATATATACCTTTGTCCCATGTCACCGTAATCCTAGTATATACAACCCGAATTGCAAAGCAACACGAATCTGATAAAACACTGACTAATTATTATATTAGTACATTATTATTATTGGGGCTCATCTAAGCTGTATGCTTCAGTATGTGTCCCATCCCACATACTTTAACTTACAAGTTAGAGATCATATTATTTGAAAACTGATGGAGTTCGATGAACCATGTTTAGTATGGGTCCCGTACTTCCCTGAGACAACGGTCTAAGAGTACCGGTACTGAGCCAGAACGTAGCACTAGGTACCTAGATTTACTGATCGGCCGAAAATGAGTAAGATATTGCAGACCCCATAGGAATAGGCCTAGGGCTTGTGTATACCCAGTAGGAGAGAAAGAACAGGAGGGGTAGGAGTCCCAGTACACCCCACGGAATCACTGATGGCCTCAGTAGGAGAATCACTGGTGGTCTAATTTGTATGCTTTAGTATGCGTCCCATCCCACATACTATCACTTACAAGTTAGAGAGCAAGTTATTTGAAAACTGATGGAGTTCGACCAGCCATGTTTAGTATGGGTCCCATACTTGCCCAGGGCAACGATCAAGGAGTATTTGGTACTGAGCCAGAATGTACAACTAGGTGCTGAGACTTACTGATCGCCCGAACAGGAGTAGGGTATCGCAGACCCAAGAGGAATAGGCCTAGGGCTCGTGCATACCCGATAGGAGAAAAAGAACAGGAGGGATTAGGGTGCTAGTACACCCCACAGAATCACTGGTGGCCTCCAGAAGATCCGTTAAGAATGTGGCCGCACATACTATAAGGCCATCATAAACATGGAACTAAATCAAGACCCATCAGTTTACCCTAACCCGGTGTAAGTTATTTAGTATAATATATTATCACGACCAACAAGAGCACATGAGTATAACACAGGAGATTCAGGGATTCAGGAGTACAGGGGTTCAGGAGTATCCTGATATATAAGAGTTCAGAAGTACAAGATCACAATCATTGTACATATAATAGGGATTAGGTGTTGAATATTTAACCAGTTAAGTGTCACACACATGTGAAGTATAGTACAAGCAAATGATAAGAGGCAATTAATACAGTATCACACGTCATGTGTTGGGTGATAGTGCATCAGGTGTCAAGTGTCAGGATGGAGTAGAATAGCACAACAAATCACAGAATTACAATATTATGAATAGAGTACAAGAATACAATAATGTCAAGTGTTAGAAATTAGCAGATCAAGCAACATGATATAAGAAAACATATTATTTGTATATTTCAAACTCTACACAACTATAATTATAATATTAGTAAGTTTTAGATATAACAACCAAGCGGTGCTAGCAAGCAGGGGCGTAAAGTTAGCAAGTAGCTTTAAGATTCTAAACTCTCTCGGGGCTAAAGCTCATGATGGAGTGACATTAAAACGTCAAGCTAATGCGCAAGGAGAAGCCACACTTATGGCGCAGCTAATGCACATGGTGAAGCGACGTTGAAACATTAAGCTAACACTCATAATGAAGCCACACTCACGGTGCAACCAAGCACGTGATTGACTCGAGAGATGAGACACTATAATGTCGCACACAGCTGATTGGGAAAGAGTGGTGTGGAATTTTAGCACAAATATTATGTAAAATGAGAAGGTTTAGAAACAACCTCAAGTGCTTTTGATTACTCCACAAATGTATGAAAGATGATTAATATACCCTTTCCTATCTCCGTTATAGCATAGAGCTATACCGAGTCGATTCTCAGGGAGAGCTAGCGATGGAAGCGTTACGGATCGAAGTGAAGATGTAAAACGAAGATTCTTCTATGCTTAAAAGAATAAAGAATCAAATGAAAAAGAAATGAAAGAATGGATGGATATATCCATGGTGGAAAATGTAAAAAGAAATCAAGAAGAGGTTTGCTTTGGTATTCACACTAAAAAGAAAAGAAAACTTTGAAAAGACTTTGAATAAAAGAAACCATGACTAGCTAACCTTACTACTTTGCTAAAGACTTACTAAACTCCGTGATAGTGAATGCGTGCCTCATGTTGATTCATCGGCATAGATTTGTCTTGCGTGTTGGTCTAATTACCTTCCCACTTGGATGACGGGAACTCATTCTTGGACTTGTCTTGTAGCCTCCATAGATGTTATAGGTCTACAAGTTAGACTTTCAATAATGGAATCAAAAGAGCTACACTCAAGGGATGCAAATGAAGAACATACAACATTCAATAATAGACTTAAAGAAGTTGTACATCAAATAGCATATTGGTGATCCATCTCCATGTTCCATCAAGGCACTTGTTCAAAGACAAGGCTCTAAATGAGGCACACATGAATCATATGGAGAATTACAACAAGATACTTGCCAAGCAATGAAAGAAACCCATCGGAGAAGAGAAGATCATACACTTGCAAGATGAAATAAAGCAATCACCCATGAGTTAGTGAAGATAGCAAGGCTAGTGGTTAGCTAGTACATGGAGAAAGAATTAGCCACTACTAGCCATTACAAAAGAAAAACAAAGCATGAAGTAAATTGCAAGAAAGTAAAGAAAGCAAGTAAAGAAAGCAAGTAAACTAGAACCAAGCTCAAGTAGAGGAAGGAGAATGGATGAATCCTTGTTGCTTCAAGTTGTCACTCCTTGATTACACAAGCTCTCTCTCTCTCTCACAATCTCTCTCTTTTACAAAGTATCTAGGGAAGAAGAAGATCATAGAGAGCTACAAAAATCCTAGAGAAAAACTAACAAAATACAAAGCTTTACACTAATCTCTCTCTCTTCTCTGATCAGTTTTTGCTCGCAGGTCCAGGTGCAGTATTTATAGGCCCTGAGAGAACTCTCCAGAAGACGAACAGGTGGCAGAAATCTGGGGCTCAGAGGCCCCAGATCTGCCGCAGATCTGCGGCCTGGATTGGGTTTCCGTGGCTCAATCTGGGCCGTTGGATCTCCGCTTTCTGTTGCGAATTTGTTAGGAGGTTGTTATCCACGTGGCCTTCTGGAATCTTCAGTTGTTACGCGGATCTCTCTGGATCTTGAATTCAAATATTAGGCTTTATCTTTAATCTTAAATTTAATCCCTTTAATTATTGCTAATTAAAGTGATTAATGGGCTATCTCTCCATTAGAGTGTGAACCTGCAATATATAGAGAAGATGAGTAAAAATCATATATTTATTACAAAAATGCATGGGAATAATGAGGTAAAATATGTAATATTGGATCACAATCAACAACATAACGAGTTTAGCTATAAATCGCTGGACGCTAAGCCCGCTCCCGGTGGGACATGATAAAGCCCGGAGGCTAAGGCCGTAGGGTGAGGGTGAACCACAGAGTTGCTAAGCTTGCCCCCCGCAACTACCATTAAACCTAGAGGGTATAAAGACAATTCCTATTGGGTAGCCTGGGAACTAAGCGGCTTGTAGGCCGAGTAGGTTCCTGCAGAAATGTTAGTACCAAACAAACATATAAAAACATGTATCAAATAAACTATACATAGAGTGGTGGAGCTTGGAGGCCGAGTGTAGCTCGGAGGCTGAGTATGCGACCACTCCGCCAAGCTACGATAAATCCAGAGGGTGCAAAGCGTGAAAACCTATTGGGTAGCCCGTGGAGCGGTATATCCCGCAACAACGCTACCACAAAGCCTAGAGGGTGCAAGACAGAAAAACCTATTGGATAGCTTCACTCGAGGGCTGTGTTCGGTACTTGCAATTTGCACAAATGTTACTACCACCCAAGCATGTAGATATATATAACAAGCAAGAGAACTGCAGTGTGGTTAAGACCAAAGGCTATACATACACAGGCACATATACAAGCATTTGTCACAGGATTACTACATATACAGTCCCAAAGACTAGGCCACATACATATACATGCATCACACCAATACAATATACACTCCAATCTCAGCCCACCAATACAACGCATGCTCAATACCAATACAAGATCATACAACCCAATGAAATACAATACTCGCCAAAACATAAAATAATGAACTTGCCCACCATAAAGGGGTACACGCCTAGCAGGGCCTGGACACATGCATAGGAGCATTGGCAACACAGAGGACCAAGAGAGAGAAAAAGAATAAAGGAAGACTGAGAGAGAAATAGAGAGAAGAGAGAGGAAAACCCTAGGAAAGCGAGAAAAGAGAGATTGAGACAGAGAGGAGAGAGAGGAAGACAAATAAAGAGAAGGAAAGAGATCAAAACCAGGGCGAAGAGGGGCGCCTGCAGAGGGAGGTGGCACGGCGGCGACGCTTTGGGAGGCCGAAGGTGGCCGCAGTGGCGCCAAGAGGCAGAGAGAGAAAGAGGAAAGGAAATAGAGATGGAGAAAGGGATGAAGGGAGAGAAGGACGAAAAATGAAGGGAGAGGGGTTGGTCGCCGGGGTGGAATGCGGGAGGAAGGCCACAAGGGAGAGGGCATGGCTGGAGGGGGCCGAATCTGACTGGGGGTGGCCAGATCTGGCCGGAGGGAGAGAGAGGGAGGAAGAGAGCTAGAGGAGGAGAGAGGGAGGAAGATAGCTAGAGGGGGAGAGAGAGATGAAGAGAGGGGGCTTAGCTAGAGAGAGGGGTAGTTGGGGGCATACTCAGGGGAGGCTGGGGAGGTATATAACCTGCCGGCCGTGGCCGGAGGCCGGCCGGAGAGGGGAGAGAAAAGGAGGAGGGTGTTAAAAGAGATAGAAAGAGGGGTGTTTTGATCGGAGAGAGGGGCTGGTCGGTGGATCTGGGTCACCAGAGAGGTGGGAATAGCCGAGAAGGGGGTGGCGCCAATGCTAGGCTACTAGATATGGCCGGAGAGAGGGTGGGTGGTCAGTGTAAAGGAGAAAGAAGGGGAGAAAAGGAGTTAGATGGAGAGAAAGGGAAGATGAGAGTGGGCATTGGGCCGCCGGGGTTTCGCTAGCCAGTCGAGGCACGGAGGAGGCGCCGGAGGGTGGCGGCGGCACTGGATCGTCGAGGCTTCACCGGAGACGAAGGAGAAAGAGAGAGAGAGAGAGAGAGTGAGTGAGAGGAGGAAAGAGAATGAGAGAAAGAAGGAGAGGAAGAGAGTGGGAGATATTTAGAGGGGGAGGGGTGCGTGGCATAGGCGCAGCCCAGGGGAGAGGAAAGCGTGGGCTCAGTCGGTGAAGAAAAGAAGAAAAGAAAAGGAGAAAGGAAAAGAGAAAGAAAAAGAAGAAAAAGGAAAGGAAAGAAAAAGAAAGGGAAAGGAAAAATAAAAGGAAAGAAATAAACAAAAGGAGATAAAGGAAAAGGAAAAGAAAAAGAAGGAGAAAAAAATACTCAGGAAAAATATCTGGGAAAATCCGGACTCGGAAAATATTGGAAAATACCGGAAACACCAGAAAAATAAAATAATTCAAAAAATCCTAAAAATTCTCTAAAAAGAAAATATTATCCAGATGAATATGATGAACCAGATTCAAGAAATTCAACCCCATTTGTAAATTAAAAATTTTAAAATCGATCAGCAATACCGGTCGACACCGAAAATAGGGAATTTGCAAAACAAATCAGAAAAATTTCAAAAGATTGTGAAAAATCCAAAATATTAAAAAATAACATTTAAAATTGAAACAGGTTAGATCTAACCACTAAGAAGGTCAAATCAAGAAGTATCTTTGTATAAAAGAGATCGAGTCCAGGGTTTGAACTCAGATTGACTCTGAATCTACCAAATACGGGTCCGATACCAAATAACAATAATAAAAAAATAATAATAATAGAAAAATAAATATGAGAAAAAAATAGGAAAATGCAAGCAAAAAATCAGGACACGTATCCGGGTACGTATTCTGGGAATAGGGTGTTACAGACACAAAGGGGAAGCCAAGATTTATTTGTGATGATGAAGAAGCATATGGAGAAACCCACAGGAAAGAAGATCAAGGTGCTCCGTTCGGACAATGGTGTTGAATACATTAGTGATATTTCTTACAGCTATACCATAAGAGGACTTAGAGAGGCACTTCACAGTTAGAGAAACACCGCAACAGAATAGGGTGGCCGAAATAATGAATCATACCTTGCTAGAGAAGGTTCGATGTATGCTATTAAATTCTAGATTATCAAAATTCTTTTGGACTGTGTATGCGTGCCATCTCATCAATAAGTAATCACTCATTAAATGTGCATATTATTTATCATATTCTCACATTTATTTTTTATAAAACATTGCCATTTAATCTTATTTTTGCTTAGTGATGTGCATGCCTCCATAAATAAAAGAAGAGAAGAAAGAAGCCCAAAACCCAAAAAAACCTATAAAAATTCTGGGATAAATTAAATCAAGCTTAGAGATAAGGGGAGAATTCAAATGAAATTTGAAAATTGATAATAGCTTACTCCCTAAATCAAGAGAAATGATATTATCTTAATATTCAAAGTTCAAATTCAAGTTCTGATGCTCTTGATGGATGGACGAGATGAAGTCAAAACCCAAAATGCAACCCCAGTCTTCACAGGATTGTTGCGCCTCCCCCTTTCTAGTAGCGAAAATATGGATTTCTTCTGGACGTTTGTTTAACGGTTGGGTTTTACTTTCGACTAGAAGTCTATCCAAGATTTCTACTATAAATATAGAGCCATAGCAGAGGAAAAAGGAGTATCCCAGAGATTCAAAAATTAGGGTTTTCTTTAGTTTTCTTTTCCTCTGAGATTCTATTTTTACTTTCTAGGTTTTAGAAAAAGAGAGATTTTATGAGAAAGAGGAAGCTATTGTACTTGAAGTGACAGATCAATACAAAAGTTTTTTGGTTCTTCTCCTTAATCTTGTTCGTTATTTACTTACTCTTTTTATTTATCCAGTCTTTTATTCCATATAACATGCTTAGTTTAAATTCAATTATGAGTAACTAAACTATCTTCATGACTTGCTAATCTATATTCACCACTAGCATCTAATGTTTAAATAGATAACCCGATTGAATCATTGGTATGCCTAATCCAAGCCTTGCGAATAGCGAATGTTCTTGTAGGCACATGAGGATGAGTAATTAGATTGATTATTTGTCAATACTAGTCAAGGGTTTTTTCTTATTCTATGCTTGATTAAAAAATCTTGATAGTTTAATGTTAGATTTTGGCTTAATATTATTTTAATTAAGATTTAATCTTTCATCGCATTTTCCTTACTTGATCTTTATGTGAATTCCTTGATATAATTGCTTATGATCCAAAGTGAAGCAATTATCATGTAAACATTAGCATGTTAGTAGTGGCAGATTAGTAGGTTTTGATCTTTTCTCATAATCAAAAATACATCTTTTAAAGTTTTCTTACTTAGTTTTAAAAACCAAAAAACAAATAAACACTTTCTTCCTATTTCCTTTCTTAAAAGAAGATTTCTTTTAGAACTTAATTGAAATGCATGCATCGCATCCTTCCCTATAGATACAACGCTTAGCCACTAGCTATTACGGTTAAATTGCAGAAGCCAGAGATATACTTTCAAAAATCAGATAACATATTTCTAAATTCTGCTTTTTCAGCAATCAATTTTTGGCGCCGCTGTCGGGAAAGAAATGGTATCGTTCTAATAAGTTTTCTTCTCTGCTTGTGTGTACGGGGATATATTTTAGGAAACTGAGAGTTGCTGACAATTTCTTGCTTGCCTGTGCCTCTTTTCTAGAAAGAAGAGAACAGGAATCCACCAAAGAGTGGCGCAAACGCGACAAAAGCCGCGTTTTCACGGCTGAGTAGAGGATCTAGCTGCTGGATCTTCTTCAGGTACCTCTAGAATTCTCTGCTATTTACAGTTTTCTTGAAATATTGTAGTTGCACACTGTTCTGATAATCATCAGTAACTCATTACTTGAAGTGTTTAAAAATGATTAGACTTGCATTATAGGCATACATTTAAATTCATTTTAATTTTTAAATTACTGTTGAAGAGTCCTGAAGGCAAGGTAAGTTTGCATTGCATCTAGATTAGGAAACACTTTTGGGTGATTTAAACTGCTTTGAGTATTACTTATCTATTTACTTGCACACTCGCAAAAAAAAAAAACTAAGGGCAAATCCTATAATTAAGATCAGTGGGAAGTCATTACCCTTTCTTGGCTGACAAACCATCTTCATGCATGCACAACCTAAGCCTAATTTAAAAATTGAATAAACATTGGCCCTAGGACAACTTGGACTCACTTGGAAATTGACCTAAGAAGAAAGTTGTTAGAATTTGACTCTTGTCAAATCGGTGTTCAAGGTAGGATATTGAGAGATAAAACCTCGAAGGTCAGTGGTTTTACTTAATTAGGCCTGTTGCTCTAAGCACGAATACTTCTCACTGATCTTGCCACCTACCTGACCAATTAATTTATGGTCAGATTATTGTAATATATCTTCCGTGGATAATCTATAGTTAGAAGTCTTCTACATCTAAGTCTACCTTAGAATAGGCTTAGTTGATTATTTTTTTGTTTGGTGATATTGTTTTTATTGATTTGCATGTAAGTGTAGTCGAGAGACCTAGTTACATCTAGGTTAAAAGAAACAGTTCACCATCCAAACCCGATCCAGTCATGGTACAGCCATCATCTCTGCAGGATAGATTTTTCCTATTAGGACATCACTTCCATCTTGCATTCGGCTTCCCGAAGTCGTTGGTGACAACTTAGAGCTTAAACCACAATTCATTAGTACTCTCCCGAAGTATCATGATCTAGAGTCCGAGGATGCATACTTCTTCATAAGAGAATTTGAAGAGGTATGTCTTATGATGAGGATACCACAATTAGGAGACAACATTAGATTATGTTTTATCCCTTTTGCTCTTAAGGACTTAGCAAGAAATGGCTTTACTATCTAGCGGTCAATTCAATCACAATGTGGGATGATTTCGTCAAGGCCTCCTTGAAAAATTCTTCCCTATCCACAAATTGCTCTCATTCGCAAGAACATAATGCAATTCAAGAAAGAAATAAATGAACTGTTTTGGAAATATTTTGAATGTTTTAAAGATCTCCTTGCCCAATGTCCTCATCATTGCGTAGAGAAGTAATGACAATGCCAAATTTTCTATGATGGTTTAGATTATCAAAATAAGACTATCTTAGAAATCATGTGCCATAGCTGTTGAGGCTAAACTTTCTAGCATATTGAGAAGACTGGAAGGTTTAGAAGCCAAGCAACCAGTTCTAGTAAACCAAGTCAGCCCAACACAAACTTCAACTCCGTGCTGCACTTACTGTCAAGTCATGAAACATGTGTTCGAAAAGTGTTATATTTTTTTGCTCATCAGATGTTGCTCGAACATATGAACGTAGCCTTCTCAAGACCCAACAATAATCTCTATTCGCAAACATATAATCCCGGCTGGAGAAATCATCCGAATTCTTCTCATTAACCCAAACACAAATGATCAGTCTAGGCCCAATTTTTTCAATAATTTCTAACCATCCCATTATCAACACAATTTTTCAACCAAGTTCCACCACCTTCTTTCTAAGAACCACAAATGGAGAAATAATTGACCAATTTGGAGAGAAGGATGGACAATTTCATCAAGACCTAAGAATCACTCACACAAGCCATGACTAGGCTAGAGATTCAATTAAGTCGGCAATCAAATACACCTAAGGGAACTTTGTCAGTCAACTATTGCCAAACCTAGAAACTTTAGGCAAGCCAATTAGGCTCAAGATTGTTCCTTCAGAAAATTTGAGTCGTGTAAAAATTCTTATTGATTGCAAAGAAGATTACAACGGATCAAAATTTGATTACAAAAGAGAGGAGAGTTTGAGTGGATCTTCTTTTGTTAAGACTGGGTTCTTCGTGTGTCGAGGAGAGTGAATCTTGTTCTCTGTTGACCGGTTGAACGAAAATCTTCTCTTGGATCATCTCGAGGATGCTCTCAAAGAGATTGAAATAGCTCTACTTGAACGCAATAAATATTAGAGTTTTCCTTTTAAAGAAAAGGAATTCTCTTCTCTCTATCTCTCTCTAAAGTTCTGAACTTTTGGTTGCTGAATTTGCTTCCCCTTAGTTCAAAAAATCCTCCAGAGAAAAAGCCTCTTCCCTCATAGCTTTCACATATATTTATAGGGGATTCAGGGGTAGAATTGTCCTCTTGAATCTCTCCATAATGGGGATTAACTCTCTACATTATATGGGTGTTAATTGACCAAGTAATAGGGGTCAGTTACAACAAAAATATGGGTCTCGCATTGTATGCGGATCTCACTTTATTGTTAGACGCATAGCTCACAGGCTTTCCAGGGTCGCGTCTGAGTGGGAATGCAGATTTCACAGGCTTACATTTGATGCAAAGCACAGAGCTACTCAGGCTCGCATTTGATGAGCAGCGCGAGTGTCACATCTAGTCTTTAAATGCGACCCTTACATTTTCTGTATAATGACATCTGCATTTATGTTGATATTCATTTTCGCATCTAACTTGAGACTTGCGTCTGTGACCTTTGCGTTTGGTGAGGTCCGCGTCCAAGGCTTTGTCCACAGTGGTTTTTAGATAGCTTACAGACCCCCCTCCAATGTTTTCAAGCTATATAATTGACTGGGAGAGATTTTGAAATACTTTGGACTTCATTTTGATTTGGGCTTTAGCGATTGAACGGGCAATCTTTCAAAATACTCGGAGCTTGATCCTGCCTGGATTCTGATTTTCGTTAGTGTACTGTTGAACTGTTTAAAGTCTTGAATGATGATCTTTATAAATGTTTCATACACAGCCTAGAACTTATCAAAGCTCTGATTAGATTATTGATGTACTGTTGAACTGGTAGAGTTATCGATTGCCTTTTACAATATACTATTGAACTGATTATAGAAGCAGGGACATACTCTTGTATTGGATAGCGAACGCGGATCTCATTGATGAAGATGTGAGTATCACTTTGTCCTCTTTTGGGCGCGGACCTCAATGAAAACACGACCCTCATTTGAAGTTGAAACGCGACCCTCACTTGATTTTAGGACGCGATTTTCATTGGAAATGTGACCCTTATGAAATATGGTGATCGCGATGGATGCTTTTGGATGCAGGTGTCTGATTGAGCTCGAGATTTGTGCCTCGTATCTCGGCCATTAAAAGGCCTATAAAAAGACTAGTGGTCTTTTCAACACTCATTCATTTAATTGTCTTCAATCTCTAGACCCGTGTTTAAGGATATTTTTCAAAGATTTTGAGCTTTTAGAACCTAAAGCTTTTAAGCTTCCTTTTAATCTTTTTCAAAGATTTTCACTATTGAAATGGCTCTGAAATTAAGCACACTGCTGCTTCTTCTTCCAGCGCAACGAGCCAAAATTTGACTGTGAAAAACAGATATAAAGTTAAGAGTTAGAAGGATGTTATCTGGATGAAGGTGTATCTCTGTCTTTAGCAATATATCTACGGTAGTAAGGGCTAAGAAGGTCGAATCCACAGAGAAGAATATGATAGAAGCTTTTCAGTTTCTTTTTACGAACTAGATTGGTTAGGTTGTTCTCTTTATGTTTGATAGGTAGTAAAAATTGCATATTTATCACTACATTTACTATCATGTTTCCCTATTTATTCCTTTAATCATGCACTATTACTAATGTTTTATTATTTAATGTGTGCAGGCCTTGAGTAATTAAGAAAATAAAGAAATAAAAGCCTAAATGAAGCCCAGAAGCCCAAAAAGCCCATGTGCAAGCCCATGTGCAAAAGTTGTAGTAATTTAGAAGTTTCTATATTATCTAACCTAATCTAAACTTGGATTTTTAAACTCTTTATTTAAAATCTAAGTGAAGAAAAGGAAGGATAAGAAAGAACTCCTAATTGCTAAAAAAAAAAAGAGGAAAAGAATGGACTTCTACTCAACCCTAGTTGCTTGCAGGACAAGGCTAAAGATAAAAGGAGAAGAGTGTAAAGATAAAAATTCGTTTCAAAAAGATTTGGATTTATGATAACTTGCTTCCCAAGTTATCCCAAATTTTCAAAATAAAGAGTCGGTATACAGAATCTAGAAAGATATACCCAGATGGACGGACCAGAGAAGGCCACACGAGAAAACGCGTGGCCAGAAGCCACACTATAGCCGCGTTTCCGCAGGTATATGGATGAGTCTGGTGATGTGCTTTCGTGGAGGAGTTGTACAGAACTCTACTTCTTCCATCTCTTATAAATATCCCTGCAGAGCAACAGAGATGGGGCATCCAGAGATGGGCGCTTAGGGTTTTTCTTTAGATTTTCTCTTTGTAAATTTCTTGTAATTTCGTTTCGTTTTTAGCATATTTTGGAGGAGGAGAGGAGCATTGTATTTGGAAGTGATATTCAAATAAAGGTTACCTTTTCTTCTTTGTCATTTAATTTTGTTATTTAATTTTGTTTTCTGCTGAGATATTTTTTTTTGTCTTCTTCTCTCTTTCACATAATTTTTTCACATTAAACAAAAAAATTGAAAATATAAAAAAAAGAGATGAATAACTAATTCTAATTTGTGGTGTACTGATCTCTTAAACAACCCTAGTGTAGTTTAGAAAGTGGATGGATTGATAATCACTTTTAGAAACCCTAGGATTAAAACAGTTTTCTTGAAGAGTAATTGATAGTTAGTTTTTCTAATCTAGGTTATACTTCTAAACTATTCTTCATAAATTCATACTTAAGAACTTTGATAGCATAACTTTAAGTCAAGCCTTTTCTTATGCTATACTTAGAAGTTAGGATGAACACTTGTTGAATTTTTATTAGTGCACACTAGTTAGATTCTAATATCATTTATCTTGCTTGAATTTCTATTAATAACCTAGGATAGATTTAACTTGTTTCAAAATGATGTTCACTTTTCAAGACTTGCACTATGGGATGTGGTAGAAGATTAGTAAACTGCATATCTCCAATCAAATCATTCAAATCTAATCACTCTCTTTTGTTTTGTTCTAAGTAAATAGAGAAATCGTCCGAAACGCTTGCATCGCATCCTTCCCTGTGGATCGACCCGCTTTGGCCCTTGCTGCAGCGGATAGAATTGAGACGAGACTTTCTAACTCTTAACCTTTTTCTTTATTACAATTTCTCGCCATTCAATCAAAATTTTGGCGCCGTTGTCGAGGAAGGAACAGCACGATATTCTCAAAACTAATTCTTTCTTTCTTTCTGTTTGCAGGTTCGGAGAACAGGAAAACTAACAGCAGTAAAGGACATATAGCAACTTTGTGCCTCTGCCCTCGAAGGCAAAGCAGCAGAGCCTACTACAGAGCCGCGCAAACGCGGCCATAGCCGCGTTTCCGCGGCCTGAGTAGTGAACTACTCACTCTGTTTTCTGCAGGTTGTTGCAAATTGCAAGATTAGTTTACTGTTTATTTAATTTTTCTCTGTGATCACCCTGCACACTGCTAATAATTAACAGTAACCTATTTGTTGAAAAATAAAAAAATTAGATTCTTGCATTTAGGCACGTGTCTATTTCATTTTATTTTTTATTTACTGTTGAAGAGTGCTGGAGTCAAGGTATGTGTGCATATCATTTAGTATAAGGTTCATTCTTGTATGAAATATTGCTTGAATGTTACTTTTTTCTATATACTTGTACACTGCACTAAATTGACTTAAGGGCTTGTCCTATAAATAAGATAAGGTGGGGAAGTCATTACCCTCCCTTAGCCCACAAACAATCTCCTCATTCACTAACCCAAGCATAACTAAAAATGAGTAGACGTTGGCCCTAGGGACATCTCGGACTCAATTAGGAGATTATCCTAAGGGGGAAGGTATTGGAATTTGACTCCTGCCAAATCAGTATCTAGGAAGGGGATTAAGGGCCGAAAGCCCGAAGGTTGGTGGTTACTTAATTAAGGAACGTCTTTGACGGATAACCTCCCACCAATCTTGCCCTGACCTGGCTAATTAGCTTATGGTCAAAGTCTGCATTATATCTCCTGTGGACAGTCTAACCAGTTAGGAGTCGTCTAGGTCATAGGTCTACCCTAACTTAGTTTAGAATTTTTTTCCTTTGTTTGCTTATTTGTTACTTTGTTTGTGTTTTATTGTGTGATATGGCTTATAACAACAGTTTTTCCAATTTTAATGGTAATCCATATTACACACCAACTTTTTTTTCGGATATTACCAACCCGACATATCATAACTTTAACCAACCTAGTGTGCCAGAGTGGTCTTATCCGAATGAATAACCCATGCCCCCCATCTTATGACCATAATTTCCACAACAATTTCAACTCTTCACAGAGTCCATGGGGATTCGCCTCCCCTGAGTCCAATTTTCAACCAACTTGTCCTCCTTATCTACCTTGTCCACAATATATCCAAGATTCATACTCAGTTCCACCAGTTCAAAATAGAAAACCATCAATCTTGAAATGATGGAAATGAGTATGCATGAGTCCGAGCAACAATCACAAAATAGAAAACCATCAATCTTGGACATGATGATGCGTGAGTCCAAACAACAATTACAGAATCTGACCGACTCACAATTTCACCACGAATTTCCCAACAACACTTCATTTTTTCAAGTCCAATCACAAAAAAATGATGAACCAATCGACTATGAAAAGATGCTTGAAGCCATGACTCAGGCTAGAAT
Source organism: Agave tequilana (assembly GCA_038442645.1). Lineage (NCBI taxonomy): Eukaryota > Viridiplantae > Streptophyta > Magnoliopsida > Asparagales > Asparagaceae > Agave > Agave tequilana. The sequence goes on from JAVJIF010016100.1 coordinate 96,344, forward strand.
CGCTCGTGATCATGACATAGATATGATGGTTCAAACTTTACGCTCTCACCGTCCGATCATTTCTGATGTCGTTAACCATTCTGTTAGAGCCGAAGAGTTACGTTGCTTTGGAAAACAAGATTCTATTTTAGTACAATCATTTGAACTTGCCCAAACTCCAATTTTTGAAAATGACATTGACAGTTGGCAAGTTATTCATTTCATGAAATAGAACTTGCGAATGACTATGATCCTGACCTCAACTTAGTGATGCAATTCTACTTCCTGATTCAATAATGACTCCGGTGTCTTCACCTGATTTCAATCTTTTTCCTAAGTCAACATTGGATACTGTGCCAATTCATACTGAATTGAATCGTCCATCTTTGAGATCATCATATTGAACTTGACCAATTTCATACTTTTGAAAGTCCCATTGACAAATTGGCAAGTTCTCATTTTTATGAAATTGAACTCAATGAGATATGTGACCTTGATTCTAAAATTTGTGATCGAGTTCAAATTCCCGAATCAATATTGACTCTTGTTTTGTTACCCGATTTGAGTAATATTTTCGAGACAGTTTTGATTCCCACACCTGTCATTCTTGAACTTGAATCACCAATATTAAGTCACATCCCATTGTGGGAAAATGAATGTAGACTCGAGTTTCAACTTCTTGATTTGGACCCACTTCTTGAACCAAGCTCGACTTCTGAACCTTTACTTGACTTAAGTCACGTTCCTGAGTTGGTAATAGTTCCCGTACTTCCTCAGTCCAAGTCAATTATTCTATCTTTTCACACTCCATTTTGGGACAAGGCGGTTGACAAAATTGACTCTGAAATTTATTATGAAAATTGGAAATTAGATGGGGTGGAATTTTTAAAAAATGTTCATACATACATCATTTTAGTGGGTTATACAAGAAAGATTTCTGGTGGGTTCCTTCGAACTCCACAAAAATTCGATTGGGCCGCATTTCGTGGACCAATTAGACCACCACCGGAACCACCACCTTAAGGTAATATTTTCCTTCCCTGTCTTCTTTTTCATGCAGAAGTGCATTCATTCATACATTGAGGACAATGCATGAGATAGGTATGGGGGAGGATTTACTAACATACTAACATAGGTAAAAAAATTTAAAAAAAACTTGTAGAAAAAGAGGACAATATTTTGACTTATCTTTTGAAAGAAATCTAAGTTAGTCTTAAGAATTAGGAAAATCATGATTAGGATTTCTAAAAACTTGGTCAAAATAAATCAATTGTTGAATTTTTGGTATAGGAGGAAAAATTGAATAAGTAATTAGTCTTGATTTTTACCTTAACGAAATATGCATACCTAACACACTTACACATCGAGGATTCTAAGACAAAGACTCTTGTGCGTTATAAAAAAATATAAATATATATATATATATATAAACAAAGAAATTCACTAATTAAGCTGGATACATGTGCCTCAAGAAGCATAAGTATTCAAGTCTAAAGGTGATTTTATAAATAAAGTCCTTAGTTTTGTGGTCTAGTGTTTTGTGGTCTAGTTTCACTCGAATCCTTAAGTCTGTGGGGTGTTTTCTCACCCGGTGCCCTAAACCAACCAGTTTGGGAGCCACCGACTTTAAGTTCGCTACATGGGTAGATTAGAAAGCCTAAGAAAATAAGAAATATTATATATGTACTAACACATCTAATAGTCAATTAGTTAGGTATGAGGGCCTCAAGAAGCCTTGATACTTACACAAAAGAAAATTAGATGAGTTATACATATTAAAAAAAATAATAAAGAGGCATGACAGTCCAAGTTAAAGAATTCCTAGTAAAAGATTCACAAGGATGCATATGACTTAGGGTAACGAAAGAGACTATACAAAAATTCAATTTTGATTCTTACCTAAAATGGATAACAATTTATTATATAAAGACTAAGTTTAAGAATGAATAAAAATGATAATCCTAAAACTTATAGATTTCTTAGTCTCTTCAAACATATTTCAAATATTTTACTTTTATGGATTTTGTGGGTGTAATCCGCTGAAAACCCTCACTAGACAACACTCGTCTTCTAGGGTAACCTAAAGGTTTAACGGCTTGTTGCACATGCTAAGTGCAACCGTGACGCCTACGAAAGTGAGTTAGGATAGATTAGTTTTTTTTTTCTTATTCTTTTTGATTTTTACTCGAGGACGAGCAAAAGATAAGTGTGGGGTTGCATATTTATCACTACATTTACTATCATGTTTCCCTATTTATTCCTTTAATTATGCACTATTACTAATGTTTTATATTTAATGTGTGCAGGCCTTGAGAAAATAAAGAAATAAAAGCCTAAATGAAGCCCAGAAGCCCAAAAAGCCCATGTGCAAGCCCATGTGTAAAAGTTGTAGTAATTTAGAAGTTTCCATATTATCTAACCTAATCTAAACTTAGATTTTTAAACTCTTTATTTAAAATCTCAGTGAAGAAAAGGAAGGATAAGAAAGAACTCCTAATTGCTAAAAAAAAAAAAAGAGTAAAAGGATGGACTTCTACTCAACCCTAGTTGCTTGCAGGATAAGGCTAAAGATAAAAAGAGAAGAGTGCAAAGGTAAAAATTCGTTTTAAAAAGATTTGGATTTATGATAACTTGCTTCCCAAGTTATCACGAATTTTCAAAATAAAGAGTCGGTATGCAGAATTCAGAAGGACATACCCAGATGGACGGACCAGAGGAGGCCACGCAAGAAAACGCGTGGCCAGAGCCACTTTTAGCCGCGAAAATGCGGCTATAGCCGCGTTTTCGCGGGTATATGGATGAGTCTGGTGATGTGCTTTCGTGGAGGAGTTGTACAGGGACTCTACTTCTTCCATCTCCTATAAATACCCCTGCAGAGCAACAGAGAGGGGGCATCCAGAGACGGGAGCTTAGGGTTTTTCTTTAGATTTTCTCTTTGCAAATTTCTTGTAATTTCGTTTCGTTTTAGCATATTTTGGAGGAGGAGAGGAGCATTGTATTTGGAAGTGACATTCAAATAAAGGTTACCTTTTCTTCTTTGTCATTTAATTTTGTTATTTAATTTTGTTTTCTGCTGAGATATTTTTTTGTCTTCTTCTCTCTTTCACATAATTTTTTCACATTAAACAAAAAAATTGAAAATATAAAAAAAAGAGATGAATAACTAATTCTAATTTGTGGTGTACTGATCTCTTAAACAACCCTAGTGTAGTTTAGAAAGTGGATGGATTGATAATCACTTTTAGAAACCCTAGGATTAAAACAGTTTTCTTGAAGAGTAATTGATAGTTAGTTTTTCTAATCTAGGTTACACTTCTAAACTATTCTTCATAAATTCATACTTAAGAACTTTGATAGCATAACTTTAAGTTAAGCCGTTTCTTATGCTATACTTAGAAGTTAGGATGAACACTTGTTGGATTTTTATTAGTGCACACTAGTTAGATTCTAATATCATTTATCTTCCTTGAATTTCTATTAATGACCTAGGATAGATTTTACTTGTTTCAAAATGATATTCACTTTTCAAGACTTGCACTATGGGTTGTGGTAGAAGATTAGTAAACTGCATATCTCCAATCAAATTATTCAAATCTAATGACTCTCTTTTGTTTTGTTCTAAGTAAAATAGAGAAATCGTCTGAAACACTTGCATCGCATCCTTCCCTGTGGATCGACCCGCTTTGGCCCTTGCTGCAGCGGATATAATTGAGACGAGACTTTCTTACTCTTAACCTTTTTCTTTATTACAATTTCTCGCCATTCAATCAAAATTTTGGAGCCGTTGCCGGGGAAGGAACGACACGATATTCTCAAAACTAATTCTTTCTCTCTTTCTGTTTGCAGGTTCTGAGAACAGGAAAACTAACAGCAGCAAAGGACATATAGCAACTCTGTACCTCTGCCCTCGAAGGCAGAGCAGCAGAGCCTACTACAGAGCCGCGCAAACGCGGTCATAGCCGCGTTTTCGCGGCCTAAGTAGTGAACTACTCACTCTGTTTTCTGCAGGTTGCTGCAAATTGCAAGATTAGTTTACTGTTTTGTTAATTTTCTCTGTGATCACCCTGCACACTGCTAATTAATTAACAGTAACCTATTTGTTAAAAAAAAAAAATTAGATTCTTGCATTTAGGCACGTGTCTATTTCATTTTATTTCTTATTTACTGTTGAAGAGTGCTGGAGCCAAGGTATGTGTGCATAGCATTTAATATAAGGTTCATTCTTGTATGAAATATTGCTTGAATGTTACCTTTTTCTATATACTTGTACACTGCACTAAATTGACTTAAGGGCTTGTCCTATAAATAAGATAAGGTGGGGAAGTCATTACCCTCCCTTAGCCCACAAATAATCTCCTCATTCACTAACCCAAGCCTAACTAAAAATGAGTAGACGTTGGCCCTAGGGACATCTCGGACTCAATTAGGAGATTATCCTAAGGGGAAAGGTGTTGGAATTTGACTCCTGCCAAATCAGTGCCTAGGAAGGGGATTAAGGGCCGAAAGCCCGAAGGTTGGTGGTTACTTAATTAAGGAACGTCTTTGACGGATAACCTCGCACCAATCTTGCCCTGACCTGGCTGATTAGCTTGTGATCAAAGTCTGCATTATATCTCCCGTGGACAGTCTAACCAGTTAGGAGTCGTTTAGGTCATAGGTCTACCCTAACTTAGTTTAGAATTTTTTCCTTTGTTTGCTTATTTGTTACTTTGTTTGTGTTTTATTGTGTGATATGGCTTATAACAACAGTTTTTCCAATTTTAATGGTAATCCATATTACACACCAACCTCTTTTTCGGATTTTACCAACCCGGCATATCATAACTTTAACCAACCTAGTGAGCCAGAGTGGTCTTATCCTAATGAATATACCCATGCCCCCCATCTTATGATCATAATTTCCACAATAATTTCAACTCTTCACAGAGTCCATGGGGATTCGCCTCCCCCGAGTCCAATTTTCAACCAACTTGTCCTCCTTATCCACCTTGTCCACAATATTTTCAAGATTCATACTCAGTTCCATCAGTTCAAAATAGAAAACCATCAATCTTGAAAAATGATGGAAATGAGTATGCATGAGTCCGAGCAACAATCAATAAATAGAAAACCATCAATCTTGGACATGATGATGCGTGAGTCCAAGCAACAATCACAGAATCTGACCGACTCATAATTTCACCACGAATTCCCAACAATACTTCATCGTTTCAAGTCCAATCACAACAAAACGATGAACCAATCGACTATGAAAAGATGCTTGAAGCCATGACTCAGGATAGAGTCGCTCGTGATCATGACATAGATATGATGGTTCAAACTTTACGCTCTCACCGTCTGACCATTTCTGATGTCGCTAACCATTCTGTTAGAGCCGAAGAGTCACGTTGCTTTGGAAAACAAGATTCTATTTCAGTACAATCATTTGAACTTGCCCAAACTCCAATTTTTGAAAATGATATTGACAGTTTGGCAAGTTATTCATTTCCTGAAATAGAACTTGCGAATGACTATGATCCTGACCTCAACTTAGTGATGCAATTCAACTTCCTGATTCAATAATGACTCCGGTGTCTTCACCTGATTTCAATCTTTTTCCTAAGTCAACATTGGATCCTGTGCCAATTCATACTGAAATTGAATCGTCCATCTTTGAGATCATCATATTGAACTTGACCAATTTCATACTTTTGAAAGTCTCATTGACAAATTGGCAAGTTCTCATTTTTATGAAATTGAACTCAATGAGATATGTGACCTTGATTCTCAAATTTGTGATTGAGTTCAAATTCCCGAATCAATATTGACTACTGTTTTGTTACCCGATTTGAGTAATATTTTTGAGGCAGTTTTGATTCCCACACCAGTCATTCTTGAACTTGAATCACCAATATTAAGTCACATTCCATTGTGGGAAAATAAGTATGGACTAGAGTTTCAACTTCTTGATTTGGACCCACTTCTTGAACCAAGTCGACTCCTGAACCTTTACTTGACTTAAGTCACTTTCCTGAGTCGGTATTAGTTCCCGTACTTCCTCAGTCCAAGTCAATTATTCTATCTTTTCACACTCCATTTTTGGACAAGGCGGTTGACAAAATTGACTCCGAAATTTATTATGAAATTTGGAAATTAGATGGGGTGGAATTTTTAAAAAATGTTCATACATACATCATTTTAGTGGGTTATACAAGAGAGATTTCTGGTGGGCTCCTCTGAACTCCACAAAAATTCAATTGGGCCGCATTTCGTGGACCAATTAGACTACCACCGGAACCACCACCTTAAGGTAATATTTTCCTTCCCTGTCTTCTTTTTCATGCATAAGTGCATTCATTCATACATTGAGGACAATGCATGAGATAGGTATGGGGGGAGGATTTACTAACATACTAACATAGGTAGATACTAACTAAAAAAAAAAATTAAAAAAAACTTTTTGAAAAAGAGGACAATATTTTGACTTATCTTTGAAAGAAATCTAAGTTAGTCTTAAGAATTAGGAAAATCATGATTAGGATTTCTAAAACTTGGTCAAAATAAATCAATTGTTGAATTTTTAGGTATAGGAGGAAAATTTGAATAAGTAATTAGTCTTGATTTTTACCTTAACGAAATATGCATACCTAACACATTTACACATCTAGGATTCTAAGACAAGACTCTTGTGCCTTATAAAAAATAATATAAAAAAATATATATATATATAAAAGAAATTCACTAATTAAACTGGATACATGTGCCTCAAGAAGCATAAGTATTCAAGCCTAAAGTTGATTTTATAAATAAAGTCCTTAGTTTTGTGGCCTAGTTCACTCGAATCCTTAAGTCCGTGGGTGTTTTTTCACTCGGTGCCCTAAAACCAACCAGTTTGGGAGCCACCGACTTTAAGTTCGCTACATGGGTGGATTAGAAAGCCTAAGAAAATTAAGAAATATTATATATGTACTAACACATCTAATAGTCAATTAGTTAGGTATGAGGGCCTCAAGAAGCCTTGATACTTACACAAAAGAAAATTAGATGAGTTATACATATTAAAAAAATAATAATAATAAAAAGGCATGAGAGTCCAAGTTAAAGAATTCCTAGTAAAAGATTCACAAGGATGCATATGACTTAGGGTAACGAAAGAGACTATACAAAAATTCAATCTTGATTCTTACCTAAATGGATAACAATTTATTATATAAAGACTAAGTTTAAGAATGAATAAAAATGATAATCCTAAAACTTATAGATTTCTTAGTCTCTTCAAATATATTTCAAATATTTTCCTTTTTATGGATTTTGTGGGTGTAATCCGCTGAAAACCCTCACGAGATAACACTCGTCCTCTAGGATAACCTAAAGGTTTAACGGCTTGTTGCACATGCTAAGTGCAACCGTGACGCCTACGAAAGTGAGTTAGGATAGATTAGTTTTTCTTTTCTTATTCTTTTTGATTTTTACTCGAGGACGAGCAAAAAGATAAGTGTGGGGGTGTGATAGGTAGTAAAAATTGCATATTTATCACTACATTTACTATCATGTTTTCCTATTTATTCCTTTAATTATGCACTATTACTAATGTTTTATTATTTAATGTGTGCAGGCCTTGAGTAATTAAGAAAATAAAGAAATAAAAGCCTAAATGAAGCCCAGAAGCCCAAAAAGCCCATATGCAAGCCCATGTGCAAAAGTTGTAGTAATTTAGAAGTTTCCATATTATCTAACCTAATCTAAACTTAGATTTTTAAACTCTTTATTAAAATCTAAGTGAAGAAAAGGAAGGATAAGAAAGAACTCCTAATTGCTAAAAAAAAAAAAGAGGAAAAGGATGGACTTCTACTCAACCTAGTTGCTTGCAGGATAAGGCTAAAGATAAAAAGAGAAGAGTGCAAAGGTAAAAATTCGTTTCAAAAAGATTTGGATTTATGATAACTTGCTTCCCTAGTTATCACGAATTTTCAAAATAAAGAGTCGGTATGCAGAATTCAGAAGGACATACCCAGATGGACGGACCAGAGGAGGCCACGCGAGAAAACGCGTGGCCAGAAGCCACTCTATAGCCGCGGAAATGCGGCTATAGCCGCGTTTCCGCGGGTATATGGATGAGTCTGGTGATGTGCTTTCGTGGAGGAGTTGTACAGGGACTCTACTTCTTCCATCTCCTATAAATACCCCTACAGAGCAACAGAGAGGGGGCATCCAGAGACGGGAGCTTAAGGTTTTTCTTTAAGTTTTCTCTTTAAAAATTTCTTGTAATTTCGTTTCATTTTTTGCATATTTTGGAGGAGGAGAGGAGCATTGTATTTAGAAGTGACATTCAAATAAAGATTACCTTTTCTTCTTTGTCATTTAATTTTGTTATTTAATTTTGTTTTCTGCTAAGATATTTTTTTGTCTTCTTCTCTCTTCACATAATTTTTTCACATTAAACCAAAAAATTGAAAATATAAAAAAAAGAGATGAATAACTAATTCTAATTTGTGGTGTACTGATCTCTTAAACAACCCTAGTGTAGCTTAGAAAGTGGATGGATTGATAATCACTTTTAGAAACCCTAGGATTAAAACAGTTTTCTTAAAAGAATTGATAGTTAGTTTTTCTAATCTTGGTTACACTTTTAAACTATTCTTCATAAATTTATACTTAAGAACTTTGATAGCATAACTTTTAGTTAAGCCTTTTCTTATGCTATACTAAGAAGTTAGGATGAACACTTGTTGAATTTTTATTAGTGCACACTAGTTAGATTCTAATATCATTTATCTTGCTTGAATTTCTATTAATAACCTAGGATAGATTTTACTTGTTTCAAAATGATATTCACTTTTCAAGACTTGCACTATGGGTTGTGGTAGAAGATTAGTAAGCTGCATATCTCCAATCAAATCATTCAAATCTAATCACTCTCTTTTGTTTTGTTCTAAGTAAAATAGAGAAATCGTCCGAAACGCTTGCATCGCATCCTTCCCTGTGGATCGACCCGCTTTGGCCCTTGCTGCAGCGGATAGAATTGAGACGAGACTTTCTAACTTTTAACCTTTTTCTTTATTACAATTTCTTGCCATTCAATCAATGTTAAAAGAGAAATACTATGTTAAATGTTAGAGATAGAAATATGATGGTGAAAGTAGAGTTGGATTAAGAGTTTTGACAATATTAAGAAGTAAGGCTTACTAATCATCTACCACCACTAATTTAGTAACCTATGTTAGATTAAACTTCACTTTGAATCGTAAAAACTGTACCTTAGAGTTGTATTTAATTCAAGTACAATACATAAGATGGAGAAATTCTATTTGAAATAATTAGTAACCAAGACTAACATTAAACTGTCAAAATTTTCCAAGCATAGAATAAGAAGAATAAGCAGCATTAAACTATAAGGCTATCTAAGCATAAAATAGAAAAAATTATTGGAAGCATTAGCAAATAATAGATTTAACTATCGTCATATGCCTTCAAAAGTATTAGCTATTTCTAGGGTTTAAGTAACATAGGATCCAATCAGCTTATTCTAGCAAAGAACTAAAAGTAGTGGTAGGTAGAGATCAATAAGCCATGAAGAAGATTAGCTACTCATGAGAGAATCTAAAGAAAGCATGGTAACAAAGAAAGCAAGAAAGAAAGTAAGTAAATAAAGATAAATTAGAAAGAAAAAATCTTGTTATTAATGCTGTCACCTTCAATTACAAGAGCCTCCTCCTTCTTTACAAAGCTTAAATTAGAACTAAGTCCTAAAAATTACAAAAGAAATTTTGAAGAGAAACTAAAGAAAAATCCTAAGTTATGATCTACGATGTGGAGATGCTTGATTATGAGAGATTTCAGCTTTTTAAATAGGCCTCAGAGCCAATCACAATAAGATACAAATTAGGAGGTTTCATTCAATTTCAATTCAATATGGGAATTCAATTTTAAACTGATTTGTAGCCAGTCAGCGTGTTGGTTGCTGAATATGACTCATCAGACAACTGTATTAGACAAATGATCAACTTATGAATTATATTCCTTTAAGTCTTATTTCTGTAGCATCTTGAATTATTGGATTTGAATGTTTATAGCGAAAATTATGATCAAAATATTAAAAGGTGTTCAATCTGAATCTGAGTTTGAATTGATTTTGAACTCCAATTAATTTGAATTATTCTCCTTATCCCCAAGTAGAATTAGCTTTATCCCATCCATCTTCTAAGAAAATATCTTCTGATTTTGAATTTGAATTGTGAAGATGATGATATATCCTTTCCTCCTCATGCTTTCAAATTGATTTAAATTGAAATCCAAATTTAGATAGGATTAGGGATAAAATAAAAACTTCTTGTATCCTTATCGTCTTATTTAAATAACTACACATCATAATAAAATAGGGTTAAATAGCAATGTCAAATAAAAAATAATCAAGGATAAATATGCAATGTGATGATAATAATGTAAATTATGATGCAATCAGCCGCCGCTACGTTGACCACCACGGGGGGTTCTCCTCTTCAGGAGGCCCCATCTCAGATAATTAATGGCTCCTCCATTACTGAGAACATGAAGAGCTTCGTCTCTTAATTTTGAAGTTTAAAAACTTCTTATGAAGTTGAACAGTTGACGCGGGGCTCATAGGCCCGCTTTTGAATTTTAAACGTGACCCTCGCGTTGATTAGCATAATGCGAATTTGATGATCTTCGTGTTTTTGTCTTATCAGTGTGACCTTCGCGTCTATGAATTGGATGCACGCCAACGAGCTCCACATTTTGAGACTTCTGAATGTGAGTCTCAAGACTTAGAAAAGTCTCTAAGTGTATAAGTGTGAACTTCAGACGCGGGTTTCATGTGAGCCTCGCATTTCATCTCATCGAACGTGGGTCTCATGTGTTGAGCCCCGCATTTAAGCTTCAACACTTGGATATTTCTCACTGTCTTTCTGAGATTTCTAATCTTCTGATTTCTTCTTTTTGCAGTAAGGTAGTCATTAAATCCCTTGACCAAGAGAAACCACTTCGGTCATATTGGTGGTGCTGACCCTAATGTCTTCTTCAGCATTTGGAAGACAACCCCCATATTTATTGGAGCGAATGAGAAACGCCAAGCCCATTTGACCAGAGGCTTTGCTTCAACTCTACGAGAGCACATATCAGATGGGAGGTTTGAGTCTGTGAATCGGCGTCTACTCAAGAAGCCGGTATTCCTTTTCGGAGAAGCTATTGATGAAAATGAGGAAGTTTTCTTTGACGGACACTATAAATGGCTTCGTCAAATTCGAGAGTGCCGCTTTTCCTCCCAACATGGAACAAATGTTTTCATTATCGTATTTGTAGTCCATGTCTCTTCGCCAGTACATGGACTGAGACTTGGTCAAGGTACAGTCAGGTGTTGCGATTAGGGGGATCTCCAATCGTGCAGCTTTTCTTATCGGTCATAGTAGAGAGATCCTTGAGCTACTCTTAGGCTCGATGAAGCAGGAGATTCCAACAGGCGAAACTTTTAAGAAAACTGCAACCTTTATCAGCGGTTCATGGAGATGAAGGGAAAATTCCTAATCTGACTTTCGGACACGAGGATGGGTGCACTCGACAAAAACTTCTTGGTGGGCAAAGATGGTCTTCTTCCTCAAGGAATTGGAGGAGCCATTGCTCCAGTGCAGGTTGTATCATGCCGTTAGGGTCATGCATTATGGGATCACTCTTAGTCATTATAACTTCTTCACAATGCACGAGAATATAATCCGAACACTTGCACATTTTTTTTTACCCTGGTGGGAGAAAAGGGATTTGCTCTGCATGTGATGTTTGAAGTTTTAGGGCTATCCATGGGGACTTACCATACGAGGAGTACATTCCTGGCACTGAAAAACTTCACCTATTGAAGAAAGGGAGGTTTTGCATCATTTCACATTTGTGCTCAAGCAACCAGGGAGGTCTGGTAGAGTCAAGCAGATGTCGTGGGTTAACTACCTCTTCTAGGGTTTGGAGAAATCAGACTTAATAACTCGGCCAGCGGCCAGCACCGACACTAAGATTGCAGAGAGGATTTCTGAATCGGTGACCTCGTATACAACAAAGTCAAAATGAAGATGCCTTTAAGTTGGACACTATTTTTGATAGTTTCTACCACCAGGCAATGACTCCCATCTCGGACAGGGCCTTACTGGCGGGGTTCCTGATATTGTGGCTAAATCGGTATGCCGTGCCTATACTACCTCATGAGGTTATTATCGTCGATGTAGTTTATTCAGCATCCTTCATACTCATGGTCGGTCTCTCGGTCGTTCTGCTTCCTGCTATGATAGGTTGTCTCAGAGTGGGCTTTGAGTGTTGTATCAAAGCTTCTGCAATGTTGTGGTTAAAGAAGACAATGAGGGCAACATTATCGTCGGCCCGGATGGTGAACACAAGATGAAGACACCAAATCTCATGTAGAATTGCCCTATACATACTTCATGGCATGGTACGTCATGCACTGTCCATCTTTGATGTCAGCAGTGTAGTCGTCTAAAGATTCCATGCCATTTGTCCAGCGATTGGACCGCTCAAGTTGGAATGGTTGGTACATGCGAACGACTCAGAAAATTCTTCAGAGCAGTATGGACTACCAGTTGGTATGGTGCTTCCCTGACTTCTCAAAAGCTTCATATGGGGAACGATTTTTCGATCATCACGGTGCTGATGGATTCATAATTCCTTTAGTTGGGGTTTTCTGGTGGCTAATTAATATTCACCCAGGGTACCTGATCTTCTAGCAGGGATCGTTTGCATAATCGAATCCTATTTGTTGAGCTAATTTGCTCGCCAATTCGGGTATGATTAACTATATGTAGTAACCCAATTTAGGCCTTCGTTTTAGCAGTAATTTGTACGAAACTGTAAGGGTGTGGTACTTCAATGTGGCTGGAGGAACAGAGGCGGGATTCAATCTACACAAAGATACCGAATTTCTATGCCACCCTCGGGTTCTGTGCATGGTATGTACTAGTGGACTCAGTCCCTAGGTATAATATAAACAACACCTGAATTAGGCGGATCAAGGCTATGTTCCAAGCAAGAAGGGCTCCAAGAACACCCGTCTAAAGGGAACTGGATGAATTTCTTCAATTGAGCTCGAGGCTGACCAGATGGAAGCCGCTGGACATGGAGAAAGCCTGCTGAAGAACCTCATCAGAAATGTCACTAGGAGCAGTTGCAAAGTGTACTCGATCTTAATCTACTGAGGCTGGCTCGAGTCAGAAGAAGAAGCGACAAGAGCCAATGGTTGAAGCGACTTCCAAGGAAACTTCTACATCTGGAGTAGAACCTGAGCCTACCTATGCTGGCTCCGAAGGGAATGAAGACTCTGAGATTTTACTATGTCCAAGAAGTGATTACTATCTAATTCTGTATTTGCATATCGCATTTTCCTACCGATTTATGAATAAAATGACGCTTCTCACCCATGTTTTGATCTATTTTGCAGATAATCAAAGTTAGGGGCAAAGAAGTAATAACAGCCTAAGTAAACCCAATTTCAGGTAATTAAATATCATTTCTTGGAGGCTAAGCTAGAGAGCTTCTAGATGGCATATGGGATCAAGAAATTCGGGGCGAATCTGACGAAAATTCGGATCCAAATACCCAAACCGAGACTATACAGAAGCTTCTCGAGACCAGATGAAGCTGTTGACCAAAATGAGGGACCTGAGTCCCTGGTTTTGTCACGGATCCGCAGCTTGATAGTGGGGCCACACCTCAATTTTTGACATGTGGCCTCGTCTCGTCTTCTGGAACCTCCTTATGTCTATAAATATCTCTGCAGAGAGTCAGAAAAGCAGCAAAAAGAGCAGTAGGCTAGGATTTTCTCCTCTTTAGTGTAGTGTAGTGTAGTTCTTCTTCTCTTTTCTTTTGTATTTAAATTTTTTTTTAGATCTTATAGTAGGGCTGAGTTGATTCTGGAGAGAGAGAGATATTGATATAATAAAGAGTGATAATCTATGTAAAGGTGTCTCCTTTCTCCTTTATTGTAATCTTCTCCATTTCTATATGATGCTTAGCTAGTTCTTCTCATGGTAACTAACTACTAACCATTAACTAGCTAACCACTTACTTGATAATCCACATGAATCTAATAGCCTCTATGAGGCTTTGTGCTTGCAAGAGCCAATGATGGCTTATGATGATAGATTTTAACATCTAACTTGCTAACTTGCTAACAAGCTAACTCCGTTTTTTTGTTTACTTCTAATGGTTTTGATGATCTACAGTTTGTATTAGCTTGCTCTTGATACAATTTTGAATATGAAGAACCATCTCGTGTACCATGCCTTATATTGTCATTTGAAGAAAGAAAATAAGGATTATGATGCTAAGGATCCATGTGAGGCAACTATCACTAAGAGGTTAGCATGGTTTTGGAGTAATTAGTAGTTAGGAACCATTAGCTTTCTTTCTCTTTTACTTTGTTTTAAAAACAATTTTAAAACACTTTATCATTTTTCTATTATTGTTTTCATCACCTTCTTAGTTCACCATTGTTTTCATCTTCTTCATAACAAGTTCATCTTCTTTTCTATTTTCCAAATCACTTTCCAAATTACTTCACTTACTACTTCATTTCTATTTTCTTGATTTGCTTTACCGATTCCAAAATCCGCTTCTATCGTTTCCACTTCACTGATTTCTTCGCCTTCTCCACCATCACTTATAGTTTTCTTTTCTTTTCTTTACTTGCTTTAACAAAGAAGAACTTGTTAATATAACACATCAATAAGAACTGTTAATGCTTCTATCGCCTTCTGTCCTTGTGGACTTGACCCGTTGAGCAATTTATATAGCGGGAGTATCGAGAAAGCTAAAGCACACATACATAATTTCACTAATTTCAAAATACACATTTTCAAGTACTGGTTTCACCCGATCAAAAAATAGCGCCGTTGTCGGGGACGGGAATGTTTTGATTTCACATTTTTATTAACATTCTCTTCTCTGTTTTGGTGTGCAGGTCAATTTTTACAGAACCTTAGCTTTGTAGAAGTTTACCCTTACTTGCCTCTCCCTGCTTTAGAAAGCAGGGAGCTTGCTTCTAAAACTTTATCGCGAGAAAGCCAAGAAAAGCTGCGAAAACACGGGTAAATTAAGGTTCTGGACCCTGAATTTTTGCAAAGTTGGATTTCAAGCTATATTGCCTAGTTTTGTTGCTATAATTCTGTTTTGATTGCCTACACACTACAATAATTAAGAACTAAAATTAGTAATTGACGCTTTTAATACGGTTTAGACATTTGTATTTAGGCACATGTCAAATTTCATTCCAATATATGTATTTTGTTCTGTTATTGTGATCTGACTGACATATGCATTGCATATGGCATAGGACAAACTCTGGGTGATTTACTTACTTTGTTTGTTATTCTTGTCTATATTGCACACTTGCAAGAATTGGACTTAAGGGCATAACCCAATACAAGATAAGGGGAAAGTTATTACCCTTCCTTAGCCCAAAAACTATCTCCCCACTCACATAACCTAAGCCTAAAGTAAAATTAATAGATGTTGGTCCTTAGGGACATCTCGGACTCATTAAGAGATTGACCGAGGGTGGAACTTGTGACAACCATATTCTTGCCAAATCAGTATCTAAGGTCCAGATTAAGAGGTTAAGGCTCGAAGATCTGATGGTTTGACGTAATTAAGGCTCGTTACTTACACACGGATACATCCCACCACATTTTGCCCTTACCTAGCCAATTAGTTCGTAGTCGGGTTCATACAATAACCTCCCTCAGGTATTGACTGAAAGTACATCTAGAGGGGGGTAAATAGGTGTAGTACTAATCTAAGATAAATAATAGGGAATTAAAAACTTAATAGCTAACACACAAAGTGTAACAAAGAGTGGGTCCGAATTCCCTATGAAAGGCTCTGGAAGTACTCCTCACGATTGCTCTAAATTATGAGTTGAGGAGCTTCAATAGCCCTTTTGGTTGAATACAAGTGTGAGCACACAAACAATATCTAGCATATATGTGAATGAGCAATAATAAAAAAAAATGGATGATATAAAGAGATGAGAGTAGAGAGATAGAAGATAAAACGCAAACACAAGGATATATTTCGAAGTTCGAGCCACTGCTCTACGTTCCCGCCTTCACACAGAAGGATTTTCACTATATCTACACAAAATCTTCCACAAAGAGACCTCCACTGAGGAATTACAAATACAAACTGAGAGTACACAATTCCAACTCTCTCACACCCCTTTATACAAGAGGGTAGGCACAAAGCAAAGAAAAATTACATCTTGGTGATCACTTAGATTACAAACCATCTCTTGGCGATCACAAAGGATCACAAACAAAACACCTCTCACAAACAAGATCCTAGAGGATAATTTGTAATGAAGAGCTCAAGTATGTGAGGAAACAAAGTGTTGGAAAAGAAATGACAAAGAAAACACTGGGAAAAACTTCTTGATAGATATGAAAATGAATAACAAAATAGAATTCCTAAAATATTGGTTTTCTTTGATTTTCAAAGACTTTGAAACAAATAAAGACAGAAAGTTTTAGCACAAAAACTTCTTTTTAAAATTGCTGAAAACACTTGAGAAGATGGAAAAATTGTTGCTAACAACTTGTTGAAAATAACCCCAAACCCCTCCTTTTATAGGGATTCAGAAACTAGCCGTTGGGGTCCAGAATAGGTTCAGAAATGACCTGTTGTTGACTGCCCGGTCGCCAACATCAATTTTTTGACCGTTGGGTTTGTCGGTCGACTGCCCCAGGCAAAAAGCCTATCGGTCGACTGCTCGGTCGACCGTGGCCAAAGCCAGAGAGCCCTCTCTCTGGATCGGTCGACCGCTCGGTCGACGTGACCAAATCCAGATAGCAAGCTCTCTGTATGGTCGACTGAACCAAGGCCATGGGCTTGTGTACGTTCTTGTGCACATCAGTCGACCGAACGGTCGACCGAGCCCTGGTTTGGTCGACGGTTGGTCGACCACAAGTAGCCCAAAAACTAGGTATAGGATTAAAAATGTGGTCCCTTATATATTTAAATCCCATAAAATCTCATAAAATCTAAAAAAATAAGTTCATGTAAATATTTGAAGTACAAATATGTTGATCAAAAATCAAAACATATTAAAAACAATTTGAATTATTTTTGAGGAATAGAAATTTAAGCTTTATACAAAAATGGTATTTTCCAAAAACCAACTTCTAAAGGAAAAATACAAATTTTCTATTAAATACAAACAGATATTTAAACACATCTTTAAGTATAGTGTGTATGGATAGAATCCAATACACATATAAATGATATATCTTTATTTCTGACATTAAATCCAAAACTACTTCCCATTCTGGAGACATGAAAACAATACCAACACCAGTTTTTTTAGAATATTACTAAAAAAATGAAACGGTTAAACAAAAATGAAAATTATTGAACTTGTATGTGCGTGAATACTTGAGCATATCAAAAACTATTCTATCCTTACACAGATCTAAATTAAATAAAAAACCTAAATCGAAGTCTTCTTGTAGATATTCTTCTCCAAGATGACTCGATCCAAACATAATCAAAGAGCTGACTCATCTCGAGTACTTGATGCGATCTTTGACAATGAGATCTGAATCACCACGTGTTAGCTCTAAAACTTGACTTTGAATCCATTATTGAAGCTAAACACCTATTAAGATCTTGATCAATATCTGAAACTTAATAAATATAAGATCATTAGTAACTTAACTCATAAGTTAGTCACCATCAAAACTAAGGTGAAGGG
>JAVJIF010016101.1:0-91610 GCA_038442645.1 Agave tequilana
TCCTATCCAAAGAGAGGATTCCCAAGAGGTCCTGACGTTCACAATGAAAATAAGATTCACTTTCCACCGCCACACCAAGAACCCAGCACTAAACAAAGGGGAGATTCAAGTGTGACATCTTTCCCCTTGTAGTCGGAGTATTAATCCGTTGTAATCTTTCATTTGATTCAAGAAAATTTTACGAGGATCTTTCTCCCACCAAACAAGAGATGGTGACTTCGCTGGGGACTACTTTCTCTACTGACGAGCAAGTTGTGGCGCAAGGTGACGCCACCTGTATGGGAAAAACAGTCGAATCACTTATCGTGAATTTAACCAGGCGAAGTATGAAGAGTTCCTCTCTTCTGGCTCCAAGAGCCCAAAAGCGCGGGTATACCGAAAAGTCTCTTCGGGATTTGCTCTCAAGTTCGCCCTGAGATCCTCTCAAACGTGACTGGTGAGAAGGATGTCGTGGCTAATCGCATCATGCGTAACGCCCGCGTCAACGTCTCTCAGGAGAGCCGCGTGGTTAACGTTCCTGATGTTCAGCCTGTTCATCCCCTTCCTCAGTGCCAGATTACCAGGGGTTCCCTTCAACCCACATGACGTAACCGGAATGTCGAGCGGTGACAGAGGCGGCGTATGCGTCAACTACAAGTTGGAACAACTGTTTGTCCAACAGAGGTAAGACGCGAGGTTCAGACCGTCGTCTCTTCTGAACCATGTCAGACGCGTGAAGTACGCATTTGGCAACCTAAACGTGAGATTCACCAAGCTCGCATTTCTGAAGCACCGCTTCCCAACACCACAAGCAGTAACGCGAAGTCCGTGCTCTTTGTCAAAGACACGAGACCCGCGCCTCTGTACGCGGGACCCAGCAGGCCTGCGTTTCTCAAGCATCTCTATTTAGATGCGATAATCGGCAACACAAGAGCCGCGTCTCTTCTCAGCAGAGACGCCAGACTCGCGTTCTAGAGCCGCGACGCAAGAGCTGCGTTCATGAGCCCCACGTCTCAAAATCTTGCATCTCAGCTTTGCGAAGCAAGAACTCTCGCAAGTTGAAAAGCCCTCGACAATCCGAGGCTATTCTCTTCGATCCCTCTCCCACAAATCTAAGAGATTATTTGATAAGGAAGAGAAGTGCTAATCGGATCACTCCATCGTGTTGCTACAAACAGCTTATCACAATGCTCTCTGAGTGTCGTTGCAGTTCACGTGCAAGCCAGCAGTCTAGATTCAGACAGCTGACTCTAGCTCCCCGATCAGCTAAAAGAAATCGTTCCTATAGAAGGAGGACTTTCTCTGATACTGATACCCTGAAATCACTGCAAACATGACAAGCAGGAGTAGGGGAAAGCAACCTGTGATCAGCTCCGACGAGTTCGACACAGAACCAGAAGGAATGTACGGCATACTCGCACTTGGACTGGGGTAATTGCCCCGATCAATTATAGTGCTCTGGATTGGGGCATTGAAGTAAATGACTTGCATCCACTATTGCAGAGTCGCAGGCTTCGAACTCTTCCATAGAGAAGGGCCTTTATATACATGACAAATACTTCTGAGGAGACGGCCAGCGCTTGGAGCAGCAAGCCCAGATCTAGAAGGAACAATTCGAGATGATTCGTGCTCAAGAAGAATCTATCGATACCCTCAAGAAGATGCTGACACAATTGCTTAAGACAAGAGGAAGTCAACCAACAAAGCCTCCTCTAAAAAGTCTAAAGGCAAACGAAAAGAGGGAGAAAGCTCATCTTCTGTACATATCGAGGAGAAAGAGCAATCTACTTCTGGCTCGTCTAAATCCTCATCTAAGAAGAAAGACAACCAGGACCATGGAGGGGTTCATTCTAAAAGAATGAATCAATTAGAGCAATATCTCGAGGCCCTTACTAATAGGAAAGGCCTCTAAGAGGCAGGAATGGTCCAGCCATATCCACCGAGTAGGACCTTTTTCCATACCCACCCAAGTTCAAAGCTTCGACCCTCCAAGCATTCGACAGCAAAGGGTCACTGAACCAACATATCTACTACTTTAAGTCTCAGACGGGGAACGTGATAGATACGATGCCATCTTGGCACGTTTGTTTATCGGCACCTTTGAATGGTTCATGAAACTCCCAGAAGGCTCCATTAAAAATTGGGGCGATTTGGAGAAGCTCTTCCTGACACGCTTCTTTGAAGACGATTCAGAGGTCACAATGCCTACTCTTTTGGCTACAAAGCAGCGAAAGGGGAGTCCGTCAAATCATTTATAGAAAGATTTCGGAATGTAGCACTCCGATATCCTAGCAGTATGACCTAGGTCACCTAGTGGAAACATGCCGCCACAATCTACAAACTTCACTCCTCGCCCAAATAGGAGTTGCTAAAAGCCGCTCCAGGAAAAAATTGATCCAGTAAGGTGAACAGGCTGAAGAAATTATCGTCAGGGTTAGGACAGAAGAAAACAAGCCCAGTCCCGAAAGGTCGACAAGGCGTGCGCCAGACGCGTGCCTTCAAATAAAAAGGAAGGATAACTTGGCGACAGAAACCAAACCCCCTATCAAACCTCAAACCGGTCAAGGGAAGTGGCTCCTCAAGTCAGCCACGCGCCAGTAAGCAGTATTCCTTCAAGGACGAACATGTTGACTCGCTGTTTAAATTACTTAACAAGAGCAACAGATTGAAGTTTCTTAAAGCTAGACATCCCAAAGAAGTCAGTAAAATCGATAATCCCAACTACTGCTTGTATCATAGGATGCTGGGACACCCCACCAAGAGTTGTTATGTCTTCAAAGACATCCTTCAGGCTCTGATTGACGTAGATGTACTAAAACTCCGTCCAGAGCAGAAGCAAGTGACGGCTAATATGACATCATTCCTCCAGTTTGGAAGACAACCTCCGATACCCTCTGTAGTAGTCCCCATCCCAAAGGGGAACTAAGAATGATTAACATAGACCCTCACCATTAGCAAGAGAAGGGTCTTGTACCTGTCCCCACACCTCAGGGGGAAGTTATGTGGGTTCATCCTAACCTTGTGGACGACCAGCAATGGACCACTGTTACCAGCAGAAGGTCCAAAGGCAAGGCGAAGGTTTCGTCCTGCAATGTGGTGTGCGTTTCTTCCCGCGAAGTAGAAACTGATGTTCCCTCACTGACCGATTTAGAAGAGAAACAATAGTTCTCGCTGCAGAACCCAATCAACTTATGACGGAAACTCGTTCGGGCCAGTCATATTTGAAAAAGTATGACAAAATGGTAGCAGTCCCTCTAAAACTCGCTACAGAGTCAGCCAAGCCCTCCATGAAATAACCCGTGGAGAGACAGAATGAGCTTCAGTTTTCTAAAGCTCTCTCAAAAGACAATGCGAAAGGATCCGCAACATCTTAGCGCTTTGACGTCCTGACTCAACTGGCCAATATCCCGGCCCGAATCACTCTTTACGAGCTCCTGAGGCTATCAAAGTCAACTAGAGAAGCCTTAAGAGAGGCTCTAGCTAACGCTGAGGTTTTCATGACCCAGTTGCCGGCTGGACCATGGGAAGATGGAGAGGATTGCCTCCATGCCTCCCAAAATGCTCCATGCATCACTTTCACGGCAGATGATATGCAGGTTAAAGGGAAACATGATCGACCCCTATACTTCACAGGGTATATTGGATCATCTGAAGTAAGCCGCGTTCAGGAAGATCCAGGGTCCCATTGAGCATTATGCCCCGCCGGGTCATGCAACATTTAGGGATTCCTACCCACCGGTTGAGCGCCACCCAGACTACCATTTATGGGTTCAATGCCAATGGTACCCGCCCAATGGGGAAGATCAAGCTCAAATGCCAAATTGGGGACTTAAAGTCGGAAGTGATGTGCTACGTGATCGATGCCGACACCTCATACCATTTGCTGCTGGGACGACTATAGATTCATCATAATTCCATCGTTCCCTCCACTCTCCACCAAGTTATGAAATACATCGACGGGAGTGGAAAGGTACGAACGTTGATTGCCGAAAGGCATCCATTCAAGGGAGTCGAGAACTATTTCACAGACTCTCTCCTGTACCGGGACTCTATGAAAACAAACGAGATCCCGTAACCAGAGGAGCCAGACTCTGGTAATGAAGCTGACACCGAGCCAGAGAAAGAAGAGTGCATGTGGGAACTAGATCCACTTATAACGAGCATTAATAAGCTCGATGTTGATAACACTGCCAATGATGTAGGCGGATGGTATATTAATAAAGAATTAAATTTGGCTTATTTTTCTGTGTTCTCTTCTGATTTAGTACCGTCAGACACTGGTACTGAACTGGATGATGACCCCTGGTCGGCAATGGATGCATTGACATCATTGCATGTACCAGTGAAGTCATCCTTCGAAACGCACCAAGATGCTGGTGAAGCGTAAGAATCAATATTCATGGTTCCAGCAAAAGACGGAAAGGCTAAAAAACCAATTCTTTTCGGACAAATCAAATCTGAGCCTATATCTCGTGAAGAATCAGAAAGCGAGAAGGAACCCCCTCAGTTCGCTCATTATGAGCCAAATGTACTCAGAATGATGGAAAGCATGGGGTATGATCTAACAAATGGTCCTGGGTTGAACTTCGATAAAGGAAGGAGAACATTACTCCAATGTTTCGTTCCAAAGGGAAACCCTGATTATTATCATCAAACTCGCAGGGGGTTAGGCTATGTGTCAACTCCGATCCCATCAGCTTCTGAGTCTGAAGAGTCATTACGCCATAATTACTCATCGGGCACGTCATCGTGGGAGTCAGATGTTAGTGTCGGCAACATCTTCAAAGAACTTTCAGTAAATATAGTTTCAATAAGCCACCTGGAAGACAAAGATGAAAAGATGATCCAGTCTGATACAGATTCTTAGATCAAAAACTTAAATACTCTTTGGGATACTCGCTTTGAATAGCGCGAGCCACCCACGAAGGATAAGGTTGCCCAGATTAATCTAGGAGATGAAGCTAATCTTAAGCCCATCTTTATAAGCGAAAGCCTGTCACCCTCCGAGAAAGAAGATTTAATATCTCTTGTGCAAGAGTATATAAATGTTTTCGCTTGGAATTACGAGGACATGCCTGGACTTGATTCTCGAGTGGTTATGCATCGCCTCAACATTATTCAGATGTAAAGCCAGTCAAACAACAGCAGTGACAGTTCCGTCCAAAAGTAATGGAGGCAATTCAGTCAGAAGTCAAAAAACTTATAGACTCTGGCTTCATTACGGAAGAACAACATCCTGATTGGGTAGCCAATATCGTCCCCGTTGCCAAAAGAACGAAAAGATTCGGATTTACATTGATTTTCGCGATCTAAACGAGGCCTGTCCCTAAGACGAATTCCCTCTCCCAATCACGGATGTCATGATTGACAATACGTGTGGATTCGAGCGAATGTCCTCCATGGATGGATTCTCGGGGTATAGCCAAATCAAAATGTATTCTGATGATGAAAAACATACTTCTTTCAGGACACCACTGGGGGTATACTGCTACACCGTCATGAGTTTCGGACTGAAGAATGCCGGGGCTACATATCAGAGGGCCATGAATGCCATTTTTCACGAGCACATGCGTAAAATAGTGGAATGCTATGTTGACAACATTGCAGTGAAAAGCCGTGCCAAAGGTAATCACATAACCGATTTGAAGGCTATCTTCGACATCATGCGGGCACATCAGTTGAAGATGAACCCCGCCAAATCCTTTCTAGGGTGGTCAGCGGCAAATTCCTAGGGTTTGTGGTAACTTCAAAAGGAATTTATTTAGACCCAAAAAAAGTTCGCGCTATTTAGGAGATGCAACCTCCGCGGAATCTCAGAGAACTTAGGGGATTGTAAGGACGATTGGCATACATCCGAAGGTTCATCTCAAATCTCTCTGGAAGATGCCAACCCTTTACCAAATTAATAAAAAGGGTGTCTTGTTCGTTTGGGACGATGCTTACCAACAAGCGTTCGAGGAGATCAAACGATACCTCACGCAACCACCAGTCCTTGCAGCTTTGGTGTCCGGAAAACCTTTCCTGATATACATCCAAGCAATGGATTATTCTAGGAGATTTACTAGCCCAGAATAATGATCAAGGACACGAGCAAGCAATCTATTATTTGAGTAGAACTATGATCGGGGCCGAACATCGATACAACCCGATCGAGAAGGAATGTTTGGCATTAGTGTTCGCTGTCCAGAAAATGCGACACTACTTGATAGGCCAAACTATAAACGTCATATCAAAGGTTAACTGATTGGTCACTAATGTTGCATATTTAATGTCACATTTTCATACTTATTTTTAATAAAATCCTGCATTGTCCTAATTAATTGTTTGATTTATTTGCAGGCCAATCCTTAAGGCAATGAAGAGAAATGAGCCCAAAAGCCCACCAGAATTCTGAATTAAATCAGAGTTAATTCGCACAAATAAAATCAGGGCAAATCAAGAGGTTGAAACCGGTTGAGAAGAATCCTCTCAGAATCGATCGGTTAAAGCCAAGAAATCCAAGGCCATTTCGTCAGAATCCAGAGCTCCAACGACAAAACCAACAAAGGATAAAGTCAGAAGGAGAAACCAGCGTGACCCACCAACAGGGTGTGGCCACCTGGCCACACCCTTGCCGCGGAAACGCGGCAAAAGCCGCGTTTCCGCGGCAATCCTGGGAGTTACGGGGAGCGTGAACTCCCCCGACCTCCCCGGGATCTTGGTTGTTAGGGTTTCTGCCTATAAAAGGCCATATTGTGCACTGAAAACGAGGAGAATGCAGAGTTAGGATTTTAGACTAGTTTTTCATTTTGTAGTTTAGTTTTACTTTTATGTAACTTGTATGTAGCTTAGGGTAGAAGAAGATTCATGTAAGTAAGAGAGAGGGGCTGATGTTGAGAGTGACACCGACGATGTACCCTACTCCTTTCTTTCATTGTCTCAGTAAGCAATAAAGGTAACATTTGTTTATGTTTGTATCTTTACTTTCCGTTTTGTTTTGCTTTCCTCTTCCTCTTCTACTTTACCTTGGTTGCATGTGTTGAGTGTACAAGTGAATTCCAAAGCAAGTATCACTAAGCTACGTGAGAGCCAGCGATAGTTCATGAAGACGTTCTCCTCTTCCAAGCTCGCATCACTTCGTTCTTCTTACGCTTGACGATATAATGTGCACGGGGACCGAGCTCGAGTTTATGATCTATGCGTTGAACGCCTCCGAAGCAAAGAGGTAGAACTTGCAAAAAGGTTTCCAAGTAAGTCATCACTCAACCTCGGTAAGTATCTCTTCACTTTTCTTTCTTTCTTTCTTTTCTTTCTTTAGTATAGATCAACACCACCTCCTCCAACTCTTCTTTCCACTTCATTGTACATAGTCGCTTTTCATCGTTTTTCTAATTTTCCACCTTCTTCATCTCTCACTTTCTTCTTAACATTAACCTATAACTATTTTTCATTTTCATAACATAAAACAGAGAAGAACTTTCGCTTGTTTTTTATAACGATTTCAATAAAACTGTAAACGCTTCCATCGCAAACCCTCCTTGTGGATCACGACCCGCATTAGCCACTTGCTATAGCGGAAGTATTGAGCACTTGCACGTTTTTATTATAAGATCTGAAAATCCGTATTTTTTGTGCAGGTTCAGCCTCAATCAAATTTTGGCGCCGTTGCCGGGAGGGTAACATGTTTTTATTGAAATCTGAAATTTTTTTTTGAAATCTGAATTTTTTTTAGAACTAAACGAATTTTCTTCTTTGTTGCAGGTTCAGGGCAAGCAAAGCTAAAATTTAAGGTTGCAGTAACATATAAGTGGCCTTGGGCCTTTGCTATAGAAAGCAGAGACCAAGGGCCCTCTGAATTGCCGCATTTCCACGGCAAAAGCCGCGGATCCGCGGCAAGGACGAGTTGACTACTAACAGATTTTTGCAGGGCTGCTAGCTTTGCAAATTATAGTTTTCTGCAATTATTTATTTCTTATATGCCATCACAAAAACCTGCTAATAATCAACAGTAAAAAGTTTGTTGCAAAAGTTAAAAATTGATTAGACGTTTGCATTTTAGGCACGCGTTCTTTTCAATTCATTTATTTTTTTTACTGTTGAAGAGTGCTGGAGACAAGGTATGTAAGCATAGCATATAGCATAGGAAACATTCTTGGGTGATATTTGCTTTTGAATGTTACTTCCTTTATCTTGCACACCTTGCACAAAATCATCTTAAGGGCACTAACCCATAACAAGATAAGGTGGGGATTTATCACCCTTCTTAGCCCAAAATCAGAATCCAAGCACTCACTAACCCAAGCCTAACCTAAAATCGAGTAGACGTTGGCCCTAGGGACATCTCGGACTCAATTAGGAGATTATCCTAAGGGGGAAAAATGTTGGAATCTAACTCCTGCAAAATCAGTGTCTAGGAAAGGGATTGAGGGCCGAAAGCCCGAAGGTTGGTGGTTATTTAATTAAGGAACGTCTTTAACGGAAAACCTCCCACCAACCTTGCCCTGACCTGGCTGATTAGCTTGTGGTTAAAGTCTACATTAGACCTCCGTGGACAGTCTAACCAGTTAGGAGTCGTCTAGGTCTAGGTCTACCCTAACTTAGGTTAGAATTTTTTTTTTTCCTTGTTTGTTTATTTGTTTGTTTTTCTTTCTTTTTGTTTGTATTCCATTGTGTGATATGGCTTATAATAATAATTTTTTCAACTATAATAATAATCCATATTACACATCAAACTCTTTTTCGGATATTACCAACCCGCATATCATGACTTTAACCAACCTAGTGTGTCGGATTGGTCTTATCCGAATCAATATGACCCATACCCCCCATCTAATAACTATAATTTCCATAATGATTTCAACTCTTCACCGAGTCAGTGGGGATTCAACTCCCCCGAGCATAATTTCCAACACCTTGCCCTCCTTCTCCACCCAGTCCACATTATGTTCAAGATTCATACTCAGTTCCACCCGTCCAAAATAGGAAACCATCAATTTTGGAACGGAGTATGCGTGAGTCCAAACACAAATCCCAAAATCTGATGGACTCACAATTTCAATACCACTTCCAAGACAACTCTTCATCTTTTCATCAAAACAATGAACCCATCAATTATGAAAAGATGCTAGAAGCCATGACTCATGCTCAAAATGCTAGAAATCGTGACATAGATATGATGGTCGAATCTCTACGTTCCCACCGTCCTGATGTCACTTACCATTCTGTTAGAGCCAAAGAGTCATGTTGTTTTGGAAATCAAGATTCTATTTCAGAACAACCATTTGAACTTACCCAAACTCCAAATTTTGAAAAAGATATTGACAGTTTGGCAAGTTATTCCTTTCATGAAATAGAACTTGAGAATGAATATGATCTTGAACCCCAACTTAGTGATTCAATGCTTCTTCCTGATTCAATAATGACTCCGGTATCTTCACCTGATTTCGATCTTTTCCCCGAGTCAACATTGGATCCTGTACCAATCCATAATGAAATTGAATCACCCATCTGTGAGGATCATATTGAACTTGACCAATTATACACTCTTGAAGATCCTATTGACAAATTGGCAAGTTCTCAATTTTTTGATATTGAAGTCAATGAGATATGTGACCTAGATTCTCATATCTGTGATCCAGTTCAACTTTCTGAATCAATCTTGACTCCTGTTATGTTACCAAACTTGAGTAATGTTTTAGAGTCAGTTTTGATTCCTCCACCTATCATTCATGAACTGGAATCACCCACATTAAGTCACATTCCATTGTTAGAAAATGCATGTGGACTGGAGTTTCAATTTCTTGACTTGGACCCAATTTCTGAACCTATTTCGACTCCTGAACCTTTACTTGACTTAAGTCACCTTCCTGAGTCGGTATTAGTTCCTGTCCTTCCTGAGTCCAAGTCAACTGTTCTATCATTTCATACTCCATTCTGGGACGAGGCGGTTGACAAATTTGACTCCGAAATCAATTATGGAATTTGGAAATTAGATGGGGTTAAATTTTTAAAAATCCTTCATGGATATATCTTTTTAATGGTTTATATTAAAGATAGTGCTGGTGGGTTCCTCCGAGACCCAAGAAAAGTTGATTGGGCCACGTTTCGTGGACCAATCAGACCACCACCGGAACCACCACCTTAAGGTAACCTTTTCCTTCCCTTTCTTCTTTTCATGCATATATGCATTAATTCATACATTGAGGACAATGCATGAGATAGGTGTGGGGGAGGGTCTAACATAACTTTTCTTTTTCTTTAAAAAAAAATAATAAAAAAATAAAAAAAAATTGACATTTTTCTTTACTTTAAAAAAAAAAAACTTTTTGAAAAATAGAAACAATATTTTGACTTATTTTTGTAAGAAATTAAGTTAATTTTAAGGAATAGGAAAATCCAAATTAGGATTTCTTATACTTGGTCAAAATAAGATTATTTGTTTGATTTATAGAGTTAGGAAGATAATTTGTCAAAGTAATTTGGTCTTGATCTTTACCTTGATGAAATATACACACTTCATACACTTACACACTTAGGGTTCAAAAACAAAGATTCTTATGCCTTATAATATATATATATATATATATATATATATAATATATGAATAAGTCTAATTATCGATTAGCTAGGTGCTTTGGCCTAAGCAAGCCTTAGTATTTATGCTAAAGATAATTAGATAAGTTTGAAAGAAAAAAAAGAAAAAAAAATGAATAAATCTAATTATTGATTAGCTAGGTGCTTTGGCCTAAGCAAGCCTTAGTATTTACGCGAAAGATGATTAGATCCTCTGATTAAGCTGGGTATTTGTGCCTAATAAAGCATAAGTATTCACGCCTAAAAGGGATTCATATAATAAAATCCTTAGTTTTGTGGCCTTGTTTGCTCGAGTCCTTAAGTCCTAGGGGTGTCTTCTCACCTGGTGCCCTAAGACCGTCTGGTTTGGGAGTCATCGATTAAAGGCTTGTTACATGGGCAGATTAGAAAGCCTAATAGAACTAAGGAATAATACCACACAAAAAAAAAAAAAAAGTATATATAAATAAATAAGGCATAAGAGTTAGAGTTAATGAACCCTTAGTAAACTTCACAGTCACGATGGTGCATACGACTCAGGGTAAAGTAAGAGACTAGATGAGAAGTACAATTTGACTCCTTACTTTGATTGATAACAAATTTTGAATAGAGACTAAGTTTAGGAATGAAAAATTCGGTTTTCCTATAACTTATAGATTGCTTAGATCTTACAATCATATTTCAAATATTTTTCTCTTTCAAAAATGCTTTTCGAAAATACTAACTCTTTATTTCCCTTTCTTTATGGATTTTGTGGGTGCAATCCAATGAAAACCCTCACGAGACAAAACTCGTCCTCTAGGGGGAACCTAGAGGTTTAACGGCTTGTTGCACAAGCTCAGTGCAATCGCGCGACCTGCGAAAGTGGTCTAATAATCTCTAGTATAGTTTAGTTGTTTTGCTCGAGGACGAGCAAAAGATAGGTATGGGGGTGTGATTGGTCACTAATGTTGCATATTTAATGTCACATTTTCATACTTATTTTTAATAAAATCCTGCATTGTCCTAATTAATTGTTTGATTTATTTGCAGGCCCAATCCTTAAGGCAATGAAGAGAAATGAGCCCAAAAGCCCACCAGAATTCTGAATTAAATCAGAGTTAATTCGCACAAATAAAATCAGGGCAAAATCAAGAGGTTGAAACCGGTTGAGAAGAATCCTCTCAGAATCGATCGGTTAAAGCCAAGAAATCCAAGGCCATTTCGTCAGAATCCAGAGCTCCAACGACAAAACCAACAAAGGATAAAGTCAGAAGGAGAAACCAGCGTGACCCACCAACAGGGTGTGGCCACCTGGCCACACCCTTGCCGCGGAAACGCGGCAAAAGCCGCGTTTCCGCGGCAATCCTGGGGAGTTACGGGGAGCGTGAACTCCCCCGACCTCCCCGGGATCTTGGTTGTTAGGGTTTCTGCCTATAAAAGGCCATATTGTGCACTGAAAACGAGGAGAATGCAGAGTTAGGATTTTAGACTAGTTTTTCATTTTGTAGTTTAGTTTTACTTTTATGTAACTTGTATGTAGCTTAGGGTAGAAGAAGATTCATGTAAGTAAGAGAGAGGGGCTGATGTTGAGAGTGACACCGACGATGTACCCTACTCCTTTCTTTCATTGTCTCAGTAAGCAATAAAGGTAACATTTGTTTATGTTTGTATCTTTACTTTCCGTTTTGTTTTGCTTTCCTCTTCCTCTTCTACTTTACCTGGTTGCATGTGTTGAGTGTACAAGTGAATTCCAAAGCAAGTATCACTAAGCTACGTGAGAGCCAGCGATAGTTCATGAGACGTTCTCCTCTTCCAAGCTCGCATCACTTCGTTCTTCTTACGCTTGACGATATAATGTGCACGGGGACCGAGCTCGAGTTTATGATCTATGCGTTGAACGCCTCCGAAGCAAAGAGGTAGAACTTGCAAAAAGGTTTCCAAGTAAGTCATCACTCAACCTCGGTAAGTATCTCTTCACTTTTCTTTCTTTCTTTTCTTTTCTTTCTTTAGTATAGATCAACACCACCTCCTCCACTCTTCTTTCCACTTCATTGTACATAGTCGCTTTTCATCGTTTTTCTAATTTTCCACCTTCTTCATCTCTCACTTTCTTCTTAACATTAACCTATAACTATTTTTCATTTTCATAACATAAAACAGAGAAGAACTTTCGCTTGTTTTTTATAACGATTTCAATAAAACTGTAAACGCTTCCATCGCAAACCCTCCTTGTGGATCACGACCCGCATTAGCCACTTGCTATAGCGGAAGTATTGAGCACTTGCACGTTTTTATTATAGATCTGAAAATCCGTATTTTTTGTGCAGGTTCAGCCTCAATCATTAACCCTTTGAGGTTACTCATGACAAAGCCATCATCGTTAAACAGCCGATTAGCAAAATAGGCCATACTGCTATCCCAATATGAAATGCGCTTTTTACCGCAAAAAGCCGAGGTCGCTTAAATCCGTCAAACCCAGACATCTTTTGAAAGACAAGTGTGGCAACTTTTCTTTGATGGTGCATCGAGAACAGGTCCGAAAGGACATGCCATAGCAGGAGTGGGGATAGTACTCGTCTCCCCACAGAACTATGTGATTCCTTGAGCCTTCTCATTAACTGAGCCCTGCTCCAACAATGTAGCAGAGTACATGCCCTTTTGATTGGAATGTAACTCACCGATGAGATTGGCGTTAAAATCTCGAGGCATATGGTGACTCTAAACTTATCGTCAACCAAGTTCGTGGGGAGTACGAAGTCAGACATGAAGATCTAGTACCCTATTACAACGCAACTGTCCACATGGCCGAGAGGTTCATAAACTTTTACATCGACCATGTACCCCGCCAGCAAAATGCGCATGCAGACGCATTGACGTCTCTCGTTGCCTCTTTAGCCCTTCCAGCTAAAGTAGTAGAGAAAATACTTGTCCACAGCCACGACTTGCATTGCCCAAGAATCGCTTCTGAGGATTACCAGAAGCCGATAGGAGACTGTCAAGTCAAAGAAGCTCTAGAGTCGTCAACCGTCCAGAGCCTAGAGACTGGCGATTTCCTTACATTGATTACGTCTTGTATGGTATCCTGTCTGATGATACCAAAGAAGCAGCTGCCAGTAGAAGGAAAGCCCCCAAATTCTACTATAATGCGATCATGCGAACACTGTATCGTCGGTCGCATGACGGGATCTTGCTTCGCTGCCTATCTCAAAAAGAGGCACAGGAGGTATTGAAAGAAGCGCATGACGGCATGTGTGGAGCCCATCAACCTGGTCCAAACTTGGGGATCAACTCCAAAGGTTGGGATACTATTGGCCTAAGATGATCCCTGACTCCATCACTTATGCCAAAAGATGTCACGCCTGCCAAGTTCATGGCGATTTCATCCATCAAGCACCAGGGTACCTCCACTCTACAATTTCTACCTGGCCATTTGAGATGTGGGGCATGGACGTAGTTGGCCCTATCAGCCCACCATCATCAAAAGGACATCGGTTCATCTTAGCCATAACCGATTACTTCTCTAAATGGGCTGAAGCCATTCCTTTGAGGGAGGTAAAGTCATCTGATGTGATCAAATTCGTTAAACATCACGTCATCTACCGTTTTGGTATACCTCAGCGAACTGTCCATGACAATGGACCCTAGTTCGTCAGTCAGGCTTTCCAGAGGTTCTGCACTAAGTTCAGAATCTAGAGTGTGTCGTCAACGGCATACTACCCCGCCGCTAATGGTCTCGCAGAAGCTTTCAACAAGACCATTGACAAGCTTCTCAAGAAATTCGTCTCAAAAAGTCAGCGTGACTGGGATGACAAATTAGGTGAATGCTTATGGGCCTATCGCACAACTGTGCGAACCCCAACCAAGCTACACTATTTTCTTTGGTATATGGGTGTGAAGCTGTGCTTCCACTAGAAATCTAGATTTCATCTCTACGTGTCGCCTTGACAGCAGAGATGACAAAGGAGGAGAAGCATCGACTACGACTCCAAGAACTGGAGGCCTTAGATGATAAACGTCTGCAGGCCCAACAGCAAATCGAGCTCTACCAAGCCCGGATTACCAGAGCCTTCAATAAGAAAGTTAAGGAGCGAACTTTCAAGAAAGGTGACCTTATTTTAGCCGTCAGAAGACCTATGGTAATGACACATAAGACAAAATGAAAATTACAGCCCAAATGGGAAGGACCATTTGTAGTAGAGTCAGTATACTCAAATGGAGCATATCGCCTCATAACATCAAATGGTGATACACTCATGATGCCAATCAATGGCAAATTCCTAAAAAAATACTATCCTTAATAGTACTTTTCCTCTGATCAAGTTAATATTATACCTCTGATCAAAGCTCCAGATCCAAGAAAAGCTTCTTTCCATTACTAGATCACATCACGATAGATCAGTGACAAACTAATCGGGCACTGACTGCACCATGATGTATGATGTAAATATTGAGAAAGAAACAAAAGCAAACCTGGGTTTTAGTATTGCTCTCCTAATTAACATCCGACGCCTCCGATGGCTAAGGACAGAGGAAAATGTTGGCTTCTAAACCCAACATAAGTCTTCGACAGCTCATCATGCTGAGGGGATAGCATAGCTAGCCCAACTCAAATGAGTTGGTAAAGGCACACCAAATCCGTTGATAGCTGAGGGTTTGCTAAAAATCCTAAGTAGACTTGGTCCCACTCTCTGCTCCAAAATCCCTTACCATTCTCATACACAGAATGGTAGGTCTACAAAATGCAGTCATTGCTATGTTAATATTATACCTCTGGCAATGAAAAATCTTAATACTCCCTAATAAATACAAACCTTACTTGTCTCAACTCTATATGGAGTAGCAAGTCGTCAAATTTGCTATGTTAACATTATACCTCTGACACTTTAAACTTCACTTGTCAATTCTCATCAATAGAATGATAAGTCTTCAAAATTGCTTATATCGTAAATCAATCACAGTTAAGTTAAAATTACACCTCTGACATTTTAAATTCTACTTGTCACTTCTCATCACTAGAATGACAGGTCCTCAAATTTCTTCTATCTCGAGCCAATTTTTGTCAAGTTAACACCACACCTCTGACAAATTATTGTTAAGTTTAACATTACACTTCTAACAGTGATTAAGTTGCTGTCAAGTTCAATATTAAACCTCTGACAGTCATTTTCTCTCAGACTTCCATATCGATGATGAAATGAGCGATGCTAAGTTTAACATCACACCTTTAGCGTCCAAGTCATTGCTAGGTTCAATAATACACCTATGGCTCTGACTTTTCCTCGGACTTTCTTGTCGAAGTCGAGATGACCAATGCCAAGTTCAAAATTACACCTCTAGCATTACTCTCACTGCCAAGTTAAACATTACACGTATGACAGTGGCACTTTCAATTTTCCTAAATGAAGCTGGAACACTCTAGAGTTAAGTTAATATCACACCTCTGACTCATACCCTTGTCAAGTTAACATCACACTTCTGACAAGACTATATTCAACCCGTTAAGTTAATATCACACCTCTAATGGAAAAAGTCCTCTTAGATTCCCCGCAAGTCAAGTCTCACTTGTTATTCTCATCAATAGAACAAGTCCACTTAAAAACACTGCCAAAGTTAACATTACACTGTTAACAGTGTTTTCACTAAATCCCCAACTGGGTCTTAATCAAATTAATTCCAAACCTCTGATGAAAACTCATCCTCCCTGGGGTACAAATTTCACTTATCATTCTCATTTATAGATTGACAGGTCTACGAGAATTATCTTACTTCTGTCAAGTTAATATCACACTTCTGACAGCATTGTTGAATTTCCTGAAACAGGATTTTTCTACAAACTTTGACTCGTCAGGATTATTATCATATTTTTAGCAAGTCAAAGATCCTTTATTTCTATTCGTCTGATTTTCAATGCAAAAAGGGAATTCAAGACAATAGAAGAAGACAAAAAAGTGTCACTTTTATTTATATCCAGACATATGAAAGTGATACAAGACGCTCTCTTATACAATAAGATTGAGTGTTACAATAAAGGAGTACAAAGAAGTCCCTCTCTCTCAGTAAAAGGTTGCACTCACTCCCTGAAGCAGTCTCACTATTCTAAATACAAGATGTTTGAAAGAGCGCCGAAGAAGGGCTGAGCACTATTGTGACGATCGGATGCTAATTACATCATGATGCATGACGTAAACATCGAAGGAGTCCATCGTTGATCAAGAACAATGGTGTTTCTTGAGGTCGAAATGCAGCAAAGCCTTCTGATTCCACCCGACCAACTGGTACAGGTCATGATCCTTCATTGATGAACATCTTTACCACTAGAAAGTCATCCAATGAACATGAATTTTTCGTCGATGTCACTTTTAGGGTAAGATTGGTGAAGAGAGAATCCGAGACCTTACAGGTGACGTCCTCTTTCCCGTGACCTGTAAGAGGACCATATCCGCCACCATACCCACTGTGACCATGACGAACCCGGGGGCATTGCTGGTGCATCATGTCCAATGAGGTCTTGATAGATGTCATCAGTCGCGCAAATCCTCGTCGCCCATAAACAAGAGCCCTGACTTCTTCTCCAGTGCTCAACCATCGAACAAGTTGGTTGGCCGATATATTCTCCCAAGGGCCCAGCGAATATGCGAAAGGCTGATTAAGGCTACCTGTAGGAAGTAAAAATCAGAAGGTTAGAATTCGAAAACAGAAAGACTGAGAACAGACACGGCTATAGCTGTAAACTTCAGACGCAGGGATGACCCGTCCAGAAAGTCAAAATTCTATTACGATAGAAACAGACGCGATCGAAATTGTGGACTTTAGATACACACAGATCTGAACGCAGTCTAGTGTTAGACCCGCGTCTAAAATACAAGACGCAAAGAGAACCAGACGCGAAAGTTGCCACATCCTTATTCGAGAAACAAGGGTTGCTACATCCAAGTCTGAAGCCCTCGAAAAGAATTAAAATTCTTTTAAGTCAACAACCTCAAACGCGAGCTCTATATGCAAAGCTCGCATCTCACAGTCCAAGTATAGAGTTCATCACACTTGCGTCCAGAGGACTTTGAGTTAGAATTCAGACTCAATCAACTCGTGCTTCATCAAGAAGTCTAAAAGACGCGACTTCCAAATGATGGGCGCACCAGTCAAACTTCAAGAGAAGGTCAAGAAAGTGAATCTCTTAAAGGGATAGAAAAACAGAAACTCAGTGGGACTGAGTATTTCATGGTGACAAGTAATTCCTACCCGCAGAAGAACCCTCTAAAGGTTGAACTTTATGCATCAAGGCGCGAATATAAAAGGTATTCAGAGGGACGCTTTTTGATCTTGAAATTATTTGACAGTGATAATCTTCAGGAAAGATTAAAGAAAATCATGAAAGCTTTGAGTTTTCTCTATCCATGGGGGTACATCCCATTGAAGGAAGAAGATTAAGTCAAGATGAAGACCCTTAGAGCACCTGCTCTTAAGGAAAATAGTCTAACCAATGGACTGTTAAGGGGGCGAGGCCTATTTATAGGCGAGCCATAAGGCTTGTAATTAATGGCGTAAAAATCAGAGCCATCAGCCTTAATTCCTGCAAGAACGTCGAAGCCCAATAAAGAGCTGACGCATGGATTGCCGCTTCAAGAAACATCGAAGGACACGAGTCCCTAATCGTCAATGCCGACTTGACATTTAAAGATCTGACAAGATCTTTAAGATGAAGCTGCATGTGACGCTTGGGAGGTTGCGTCAAGCACAGATTCAGAGGTCGCGTCCTGAGATCTGCGTCCTTTCATGAACCTGAAAAACCGCGTTCCTTTCAGTCCTTTTGGAAGGGCTACGACCGCGTCTCTCGGAATGATTCTGAGCCGCGTCTCCTCAGTGAATTGGTCCCATTCAGAGGTTGCGTCCTGAGTCCGCATCAACTTGAAAGCTGCATTCTGAAGCTTCCGTCCTCAACGACCAGAGAAGGCCCATGTCATTCTCGAGGAGCCCAGAACTGCATCTCCATTGCGAGATGAAAGTCATGCCTTCATCATAAACTCAATACAGCCTGAGTTTGTGTCTTATCAAAGGTCCAGAGACGCGTCTCTACTGAGCTAGTGCCGCGTCCCCATCAATTAGCTGAGATCCATGCGTCAGTTTTTTTTTTTAAGGAGCCTAAGACTGCGTCTCCACTGCATCCTGACAGAATCAAGGGCCGCGTCTATGGTCTGCATCCTTTCATAAATATGAAGGCCGCGTCCCCTTTATTGAAGAACACAAATTCGCGTTTTAGAATAACGCCTTTTTGTCCTTAAGCCACAGCTGTGCCCTTATTGAAAAGAAAGGTTCGCGCATCTTCCTTGATAAGCCTGAACAGTGTCTTCAGTAATGAGTCAGAACCGCGTCTCATCGCATCTCCACTATGAATGAAAATTGCGTCTCGCTCAAGAACTCAGTTCAGCCTGAGTTTATTATTCATGGCCGACTAAAGATTACGTTTTACAAACAGTCAAAGACTACAGTTATGAAAATTGAGTTCATCTGCAGCGAGTAAAGAACTTGAAAGGATGAAGATGGAGCAAAATTTTGAAAACTTTTATTATTTGATTTAAAAATGGTAAAAGTAATACAGACACTCTTGACAAATAGAGTGTTAAAAAAAAGGGGTGAACAATACAAAAAGGAGAAGAAGGCTAATAATCTTTCTTCGCCAAAGAACGTATTTATTCTCGGAGACGGTGCATCTCGTGCTGACGTGCCCTTTCAGCCTCCATCAGAGCTTGGACCCGTAGCTCCTCAGATAAAAATCTCTTCGCAATCAGTTGCGCTTGAAGAGACTCCAACCTAGAGGAATGAGCAGAGAAGCTTTCTTCAGCCTGTATCTTGACAGTTTCTAGCTCCTTCAGCCTTTTTCTAGCAACGATAAGCTTCTGCTCATTGGTCTCGATCAAGACTTGTGCCCTGGCAATGGTAACTCGAGCAGTGGCAATAACCTGCTCTGCACTCTGTATGACAATTTTAGATTCCTTGGAATCACCAATCAGCCTTTGGTGGTCAGCTTGGAAATACTAGAGATGGCGGGTCTCTTCAGCTATTTGTTCCTCCATCTCCTTTCGCTCATGTTCTTGAGCGGCGAGAAACTTACTCAGAGTCGTCCGAGCCTCGTCTACTGAGCCAGTATTCTCCAGGGACTTGAGCTCCCTCAGATGGCTCCCCAGCTGCTCCACCAGCATCAGGCATGCCCTAACCTGCGAAGGACTCCCAGTATGACCAATGTTCTCGATCTGATTTTCGAGAAGTATTCAGGCAAACTCGAAAGAGCTGCCCCCAGAAAGGATGAGGTCAATACAAGATCTCATAGAAGTAAAAAATTGATGCACCATTTGATGTGCTAGCTCTTCCATGATGTCATTAGCTGGAGAGAACTCTGCCGATGTACTCTCGGACCCCTTTTCCATGACAGTGTGAGAGACGGGAACCAGTTCAGCTGGTATAGGAGTGAGGCCGACGATAGGTTCGTCAGGTACAGAGGTAGTCACTGATACCTCCGGGACAGTTATTGTCGTAGCGACCTCCACTGCGACAGAAGTGACAGCAAACCTTGCGGCATCGGGTTCCCCGGTCGAGGTTTGAATTGTGCTATCTTCTGCGTCAATGCTTGCCGCAGGATCCTCTACTTGAGCTACCCCAGTGCTCTCTGCAAATTACTAAAATATCAGTAATAACAATAAAAAGGAGAATATTTAATACGTCAGTATTCTCTTACCAAGTTGAGGATCTGAAGATGGCGAATTCCTGATAGGTCGCGCGGGGTTGAGGCCTCCCTGATCTCGACGGTTGCACTCTCTTGGGGCATTCCGGTAATAAGAGCCTCAGGGCCCTCCTGCTGGGCCAGCTCTTGAATCATTTTCTCAATATGAGAGGAAGTTGTGGCTTCACTATCGACAGCCAGCCCTATAGCAGAAAATCAAAAGAAAATGTTAGAACCCTTCCCTAACTTGAGGAGGAGCTGGTTCAAGAAGACAAGGAGAGTACCTTCGGTAGCAGCAATTATTGCTATCGGCGAGGCCGTCACAGGGTCGCATCCCTGTATCTCTTCCTCTGAAATATACGAAAATTTGCTCGTATCAGGAAGAGCGGGTTCATCGCCGAAATCGAATTCTTCGCCCGAATAATACCCATGTTCTTCGGACGATGAAGATGACAATTCAACACAAGCGATCTCAGCAATTGAGACCTTACTACTGAGTACCCCAGTAGTAGGGCTGGGATCGACAACCCGCGAAGTGGGCATCAATACACTGGGAGACCCAGGCTATTGCATCTCAACCCTTCTCTCGTAAACTGAAGAAGGCCTAGGTTGATTTGGGACCCCTGGGATCTCAACATCATCCCTCCCTACCAAGTCAACTTCGGGTCGCTTAGCCTCTTCAGCCATGGCGTCACTTGCAAATTCTCCTTCTTTCAAGATCATGGGGCCCCTGCTGCGTAGACCGTGAGGACGAAGAAGGGGGATCTCCTCTTCATCTTTCTCTTCCTCCCTCTGCTCGTCAACACCAGAAGGAACTACAACGGACATTGAAGCTTCAGCCTCCGATTTTCTCCTAGCCTTCTTCGGGATAGGCTCACCCTTAGAAGCAGAGCTGTGGGATCGTTTGGACATAGCCTACTGACTCTTTTTAATGGGTTGCTCCTTGGGTGCTGCTGCCCTTGGTCCTGTCCCTGTTTCCCCTCCTTTTTCCTTCTCGGCTGCCTGATATTCGTCCATACCTCGCACGCGTTTGTTGGACTCCAATTTGTCCTTATAAGATGTTTTGATGCTCTTAATGGATGAGGTATTTATTCTGAAGCCAAGCATCTTATTAGCCAGGGAGTACCAAGTACAGAAGCTGAGGCTAGTATAACAATTAGGCGTCTTGTGAGGCAAGCTGAAAACAGCTTTTGTTCCTCCAGCCACACTGTAGTACCATGCCCAAGCACCCTCAAATAAATTCCCACTGAAGGAGAGATTAGTATTGGGGTTGCCGATGTATAATTGATCATAGCCGAACTATCGAGCAAAATGAATCGGCATATAAGGCTCGATCGTACATGAGTTCCCTTGCCGAAAGAGCAGATACCCTGGCCGAATATTAATCAGCCACCAGCAGACTCCCGATGGTAGTCTTGTGAAATCATCTGGTCTCGCAAGGTCAGAAAATTTATCCCCGTAAGATGTATCAGCAATCTCGGGGAAGCAACGGTCGAGCTGATAGTTCGAAGCGTTCAGAATACATTTCCGAACGTAGAACATATAGTAGTTGGACCAGCTCGAATTCTCCAGCTTCTGCATAAAAGGGACAAACCCTACAGACAGAGGCACCGCCGTCATTAGTGAAGGGCAGTGCATAACGTACCAAGCCATCAAGTACGTATATGGAAGTTCGATCCTGGGATTAGGGGTCTTTACTCTCGGCCTTCCCTCCGAATCAACCTCTGGCCTGCCCTTGGAGTCGACAGTGGTCTCCACTTGGCACAGCTTTTAACCAGAGCCCGTAATCCACTTTGAATTCCAGCCACCATTGCTAGAAAGAGGGTGATAGACTTTTCGTAGGCCAACAAAACCGCCGGGTACACCACATCGGCGACAATTACTTCATGTGGTAGTGTTGGCACCACACAACGCTTCAGCCATAGCATAAGGAAGCCCGCCAATAGCGCCCGGTCAGAAATGAGAACTTGGGCCTGATGATGAAAACTTTCAAAAACCATATCAGGTTTGAAAGTATCCTCATTTGACTCCGTGGTGTAAGAGCTCGCAGAGGCGTTGATCCTCTCAGTAATTTCTTCGTCAGTGCAAGGAGCCAGGCTAGTCACTGGACTATCCTTCTTATTTATACCATTGAATAAGTAACCCGCCCAGGAATCTGCTTAACACCCCTGGTCCTCCAGGAGGTTATTTGGCCGCAAATGTGGAAGTGGCACAACACTTTCCAGTATGTCTCGTATACCTGAGGGTTCTCCTTCTTCAAGAGATGAAGTTCTTCAGAGTCGGAACGTATTCTTCATAAGGGGCATCTCCCATAACAAGCCCCGAGATTTCATACAGTTCATGAAGAGTGAGCCCCATCTCTCCGACTGGAGTAAAAAATGTGCCCGTCAAAGGATTATAGTGCTCCAGGATGCCATAGAAATTATGGGAACTTTGCGGGAGGTCATATTGTACGGCCCTGACTGAGTGACACAGCCTCACCTGCTGCAGCAGAGCTCCGAGTTCGACAAGGACAAATCCAACCATCCTACCCCACCAGGATCTGTTCGAAGAATGAACCCACCCAAGCAGACGGAAGTCGACGGGAAAATGATCCCTCACTTTCATGAACTGGCTGATGAAGGTGGTGCCAAGCTGAGCGGTTTTCCCTCTCGAATATTCAGATCTGACCAATCTGGGGAATAAACCAAAGACCTCTTTTCCATGGCTGGCAGAGTTAATTCTTTGGCACCTAATCTGCCAAGAGAGACATCAGAGACAAATCGGGAAAGATCCTAATCCATCGCATGGTGAACGGACATGTGCTGAAGATAAGACAGGGATACATCCTCTCTATATTGGGAAGAAAGAACCTTCTATCCCTATTTGATGGAGCCACTTATAATCTCCGTCGTGCAAAATCCAATCATCCTCGTCAATGTCGTCACCAAAGAGGAAGACAAGCCTCCGTAATAGAGTGCGAGAATCCGTCTCAAACAGTCCATTAGAGATAATCTCCCAGAGGGTCACCATACTGACCTTGGAGATCCTCCCCTTTCGCTCTTTCGACTTACCAGTAGTCACAGAGCAGTTCTCTAAAGCACGAAGGTTAGATTACGATCAGCGCTACCTAAGTGTCTACGTGCCCAAAGTGGCACTTTTTGGACAAAGGGTTGGAGGAGTATCGTACTGCAAAGAGAACAACACTTGGTCAGAAATCTTAAAGAAAATGGCTAAGTGTTTGAAACTCAAACGCAGGAATGAATTCAGACGCGAAGATCATCAAAATCTGCGTCCAGACTCAAAGAACGCGAGGCTTGCGTGAAAGCCGCATTTTAAAATCCAGAACTTAGAAAAAATTCTAAGTATCGGACTCAGACGCGAGATTCATTAAAACTTGCATCTGATCTTATAAGACGCAAGAATTGTAAGAAGTCTGTGTCTGAACTCCCCACACTTAGAAATATTCTGAGCATTGAGTCCAAAACGCAAGGCTCAATGAGGCCCTGTGTTCAACAAACAGATACGGACTCAAGTTGATAAAGGAAAGATGCAAAGGTCGTCAAACCTGCGTCTTGTCTATCAACTCAAGGACCGCGCCTAAAGATCAAACACGAGTATGAGCCCGCGTTGGCGGTTCATATTCAAAAGGGACTTAAGAGTTGAAAGAACTCTATAAGCCCCTTCAATGGCGGAAACCAAATCAGATGGTTTTACTACCTGAAATAGGGGCCTCCTGCATAGAAGAACCACCCATTTGAATCTCCGGAGCGACGACGCTCGAAGACGAAGAAACGGGTTTGGTCTTGGGTGCCATTTCGACCGTGAAATCACTGTTGAAGATGGTGAAAATGAAAAAAAGCTTTGAGCTTTTTCTTAACCCTAAAAGGACTCGACGAAGAAAAAGAGTCTAATGATGACTCTTGAAAAACTGTTGTCTTTTATAGGCACAGAAATCCCCAAAGATAGTGGCGCTTGGCTCAAGGCCTAATCTCCTCTGATGCATGGCGTGCATATTAAATGCAGCGCAAAATTCGCGCGCCAAAGGAAAGATGTCCCTTCAATTCCTTCAGACATGTGGCAACGCACTCACAACACGGATTCGTGTTTAACGAAAAACTGCGTTCCCCCAAAAGTCGCGCCTCTTCAGCAAGGCCAAAGTCGCGTCTAGTTCACAGAGTGAGAGCTGCGTCTTCATCTCAAAGGACGCGTCCCTACAAGAGTCGCGTCTTTAAAGCAACATGACCCCTGTGTCTATAGGACTTGCACTCAGTCTTTACTTCTGCAATTCAGTTCAACAGTACACTGGCACAAGCAGATGACTATTCATCCCTGGTTCAAAGTACACCAACAACAAGCTCAGAGCACTGGGGAGGTCTAGACTGCGTATCTAGAAACTCGCTACGATCATTTCTGGCGGCTTCAAAGGGTTTCACAGTACACTCACGGAGATCATATTCCAGACAGGATCAAGCTCAGAGCATCTCGAATGATTGTCAGTCCAATCATGAGAAGTACGAATTCAACCAAAGTCTAAAGTATTTCGAAATCCGTCCCAGTCAACCGCGGAATATCAAAAACTTTGGAGGGGGTTCTGTAGGCTGTCTAAAAATCACTAAAGACAAGTTATCAAAAAACAGAGTCCAAACTCCAAACGCAGGGCTAATCATAGCTATCACTGCAGTGTCAAGACATGAAGGACGAAACCCGCGTCTCAGCATCACTGCAGCACCAAGACGCGAAGGACGAAACTCGCGTCTCAGCATCACTGCAACGCCAAGACGCAAAGGACGAAACCCGCGTCTCAGCATCACTGCAGCACCAAGACGCGAGGGTCAAAACCCGCGTCTCAGCATCACTTCAGCAACAAGGCGCAAGGCTCAAAACCCGCATCTTGGTTATAACTGCCCTTGTTATTGGGTCAATTACTGCCCACGTAATGAGGGAGTTAACCCCCATTATGGAGCATTTTTAGGGGCACGTTCACCCCTGAAACCTCTATAAATAGCCTCGTTTGCTATGGAGAAGGAGTCGGTCGATCAAATAATTCTTGGTAAAGAATTTCGGTTGTGAGCTGTAGAAGCACCAAGACCTCCACTGAAAAGAAAGAAAGAGTTCAACTCTTCGATAAGTTTGTCTTTGCCTACAATCTCTTTGAGATCCTGGTGGACAGGAGCTGTGTTACTCCGTCTGCTATCCAAAGAGAGGATCCCAAGAGGTCCTGACGTTCACCGGTCAACGGAAAATAAGATTCACTTTCCACCGTCACACCAAGAACCCAGCACTAAACAAAGGGGAGATTCAAATGTGATCATCTTCCCTCCCTTGTAGTCGGAGTATTAATCCGTTGTAATCTTTCATTTGATTCAAGGAAATTTTACGAGGATCTTTCTCCCACCAAACAATTAGGCCCGTTGCTTTAAGTACCGGTACCTCCCACCAATCTTGCGCCTAACTGGCCGATTAACTTGTGGTCAGATTCAATAATATACCCCCCGTGAACAGTCTAACCAGTTATGAGTCGTCTAGGTCTAAGGTTTACCCTAACTTATATTAGATTTTTTTTCTTTTTATTTGTTTGCTTATTTGTTTGTTTTTCTTTGTTTGTGTTTGACATTTCCTGTGTGATATGGCTTATAACAATAATTTTTCAATTTTAATAGTAATTTATATTACACCCCAACCCCTTTTTCAGATATTACCAACCCGGCATATCATAACTTTAACCAACCTAGTGTGCCAGATTGATCTTATCCGAATCAATATAACTCATGCCCCCAATCTTATGACCATAATTTTCAAAATAATTTCAATTCTTCACAGAGTCAATGGGGATTCACCTCCCCCGAGTCCAATTTTCAACCAACTTGTCCTCCTTATCCACCATGTCTACAATATTTTCAAGATTCATACTCAGTTCCACCAGTTCAAAATAGAAAACTATCAATCTTGGAAATGAGTATGCGTGAGTCTAAGCAACAATCACAAAATCTGACGGACTCACAATTTCACTACAAATTCTAAAACAAAACTTCATCTTTTCAAGTCCAATCGCAACAAAACGATGAACCAATCGACTATAAAAAGATGCTTGATGCCATGACTCAGACTCAAATCGCTCGTAATCATGACATAGATATAATGGTCCAAACTCTCCATTGTCACCGTTTGACCATTTCTGATGTCACTAACCATTCTGTTAGAGCCGAAGAATCATGTTGTTTTGGAAAACAAGATTCCATTTCAGCAGACCCATTTGAATTTGCCAAACTCCAAATTTTAAAAAAGAAATTGACATTTTGGCAATTTATCCCTTTTCTGAAATTGAACTTGAGAATGAATATGATCCTAAGCCTAAACTTGGTAACTCAATTCTACTTTCTGATTTAATAATGACTCTGGTGTCTTCACCTGATTTCAGTCTTTTCCCGAGTCAACATTGAATCCTGTGCCAATTCATCATGAATTGAATCACCAATCTTTTATGATCACCATATTGAACTTGACCAATTTCAAAAGTCCCATTGACAAATTGGCAAGTTCTCATTTTTTATGAAATTGAACTCAATGAGAAATGTGACCTAGATTCCCAAATTTGTGATCCAGTTCAAATTCGTGAATCAATATTGACTCCTGTTTTGTTACCTAACTTGACTAATATTTTAGAGTCAATTTTGATTCCCACACCTTTCAT
Source organism: Agave tequilana (assembly GCA_038442645.1). Taxonomy (NCBI): domain Eukaryota; kingdom Viridiplantae; phylum Streptophyta; class Magnoliopsida; order Asparagales; family Asparagaceae; genus Agave; species Agave tequilana. The sequence continues at coordinate 26,901 of JAVJIF010016101.1, forward strand.
TCTTGAACTTGAATCACCAATATTAAGTCACATTCCGTTATTGGAAATGAATATGGACATGAGTTTCAACTGCTTGATTTGGACCCACTTTCTGAACCAATCTCGATTCTTGAACCTTTACTTGACTTAAGTCACTTTCTTGAGTATTAGTTCACGTACTTCTTAAGTCCAACTCAATCATTCCATCTTTCATACTCCATTTTGGGACAAGGGTGTTGATAAAATTGACTCCGAAATTATTTGTGAAATTTAAAAATTAAATGCGGTAAAATTCTTAAAAAAAATCATTCATATATAAATCATTTTAGTGGGTTATATTAGAGAGGTTTCTGGTGGGTTCCTTCGAACTCCACGCAAATTCGATTGGGCCGCATTTCGTGGACCAATCAGACCACCACCGGAACCACCACCTTAAGGTAATATTTTCCTTCCCTTTCTTCTTTTCATGCATCTATGCATTAATTCATACATTGAGGACAATACATGAGATAGGTGTAGGAGAGGTTCTAATATAACTTAGGTTTTCTTTTTATTATTCAAAAAAGATTATTAACATTTTCTATACTTTTAAAAACTTTTTGAAAATGGAAACAATATTTTAACATATTTTTTGTAAGAAATTAAGTCAATTTTAAGAAAGAGGAGATCATAATTAGGATTTCTTATACTTTATCAAAATAAGATTATTTGTTTGATTTCTAAGGTTAGGAAGAAAATTTGTGAAAGTAATTTAGTCTTGATTTTTACCTTGAAGAAATATGCGCACCTTATACACTTACATATTAAGGGTTCAAAATAAAGATTCTTATGCCTTGTGTGTGTGTGTGTGTGTGTGTGTGTATCTATGAAAACTAAACAAATCTAATTATTGATTAGCTAGGTGCTTTGGCCTAAGAAAGCCTTGGTATTTATGTGATAATTAGATAATTTGAATTTATATATATAAATATATTTATATATATATATATATATATATATATATATATATATATATATATATATGTATATATATATATATGTATGTATGTATGTATAAATTCTCTGATTAAGCTAGGCATTTGTGCCTCATGAAGCATAAGTATTCACGCTTAAAAGGGGTACATTTTATAACTAAAAATCCTTAGTTTTGTGGCCATGTTTGCTCGAGTGCTTAAGTTCGTAGGGGTGTTTTCTCACCTGGTGCTTTAAGATTGTCCGGTTTGGGAGTCACCGACTAAAGACTCGTTACATGGGCAGATTAGAAAGCCTAATGAAATTAATGAATAATACCACCGAAAATAAAAATAAATAAGGCATAAGAGTTAAAGTTAAAGAACCCTTAGTCAAAATTTCAAGGTCACGAAAATACATATGACTTAGGGTAAAGTAATAGACTAGATGAGAAGTACAATTTGACTCATGCTCAGTGCAATTGAGTGACCTGCGAAAGTGATCCACTAATTTTTTAGGATTAGTTTTGATGTTTTGCTCAAGGGCGAGCAAAAAGATAAGTGTGGGGGTGTGATTGGTCACGTATATTACATATATAATGTCACATTTTCATAATTATTATCTAATAAATCATGTATTTAGTCTTATATTCTTCTTTATAAAATGTAGGCCCATTAATAAAGGAGAGAAAAGAAAAACGAGCTCAAAAGCCCATCAAAATTCTGATTTATGGGATGTTTGGATTCAAGGAAGTGGGCGAAGTGAGAAAGTGGGAAGCGTCTCTTGTCTATCCAAACACTGAAATAAGAAAATAGAAAAATCCCTTTTGCTTTTCTCTTTTCTCTTTTACTAGGGGTGGCAGACGGGTCGCGACCTGCCAGACCCGACCCGACCCGACCCGGAGTTGGCGGGTCTGGGTTTGGGCTAATTGGGTTTGGGTCGTAATCGGGTCAACCCATCTGACTCGATTATTAAATGGGTCGGGTCGACCCGAACTCGCCAGACCCGCTTGACCCGCCAGACCCAATTATTCTCTCTCATCCTCGGCCTCCTCCCCTCCGATCTCCTCCACCGCCGCCAGCGCCTTCTCCCCTTGACCTAAATTAAATTGTCAAAAAATATACGTGAGCCTAATTTTGAACCTGTGACCTCTAGTGTATGAGTTTAGTGGGATGACCAACCATATCACCAAACAATTTAGTAAAATAGTATAAAGAAATTATATTTAAGGCTTAATAATCGGGTCAAATAGGTCGGGTCGGGTCGACCCGATTAAGTCTGGGTCGGGTCTGGGTCTGAATTTTTGACCCATATAATAAACGGGTCGGGTCGACCTGACCCGATTATTATATGGGTCGAGCAGTAATTGGGTCGGGTCGACCCGACCCGACCCAATTGCCACCCCTATCTTTTACACAACCATTTCCTCACTTCCAAGATGCTACAGTTAGTTTTGTGGTCATTTAAATCTCATTTGTAATAAGTTGTAACTCAAAACAATTAATTTTGTGATCATGTAAATCTTACTTGTATTCTAATTACAGTCCAATTTTTTTAATATTATTTTACAGTCAACTTTGTGGTAACCTTTCCACTTTCGCTTTCACATTACCAATCAAACAGCAGAAAAGACATTACATTTTTCTAATTACACTTCTCAACTACCATCCAAATACCGAAAAAGAAACATAAATCTTATTTTCTAAATAGAAAAGAATCCTACTTCTCACTTTCTCATTTTCACCCACTTCCGACAACCAAACAGCCCATATAATTTCATTATATTTTCCCCAAATTTCTTAGGTAGTGAACATTATGAATGATGAGAATGAACATGCATTTGAATTGCATCATCATATAATCCAAATTGATAAGACATGGAACTTACATGAGTGCCCAAGGAAAACTGGGTACCCCTGCTGGTGGGAGTCTGCGGTACAACCATAATAGTTTTTGAGAAATAAAGCAAGGATCACCCACTAATTAACCAAATTATATCTCTTTTTCGACATCTACAGAGATTAAACTTGAAATCTCTCCCTCTGACCCACCAGTTATACAACCACAATAATTAACAAAGAGTTTGCAAAAGATACCAACTGGTTAGATGCTTTTGGGATTCTTTTTTGAAAAAAATCCCTCGCCCACCATCACAGATAGTGAGATGAAATGTCACTTGAGCGATGCTCAGTTGGCGATGCTTTTGTGCTTCTACTCTAACCAATGAATTGTTTATCCCAAACAAAGAACAATCATGTTGTTTTGTCTTCAGAGACCATGATTCAATTAGCTTTCTACGTAATCACACATAAAGTTAATAAATGATCTTGTGAGATGGAATATCCAAACCTCTTGTAATCCTTTTTCACTAGTGATTAGTCTCAGGATACTTGCCTACAATTTGTAATACACTAATTAATTGCTAAACTCAATATTTCTTGTTCAAAAATGCATGACTCATCCAAACTCTAAAGTTTGGAAGTCCGCAACTTAATATTACTAAGATAATTGTTCCTTTTCCTTTTTTCCTTTTTGTTTGTTTTCCTTTTTCAGTTTGCATCTGGATCCAGCCTTGATACTTCAAAGTCGGCCAGATCCGCCCTAGGGGGCAGGATCCGGCCAAGGGCCCAAGGAGAAGGCCTTGTAGTCGAAGTAGGCCGGTGGCAAAGCTGTTGGAGGCAAGGTTGTTGATGTCGACGCCGACATGGCTGGACGGCGAGAGTAAGGGGTTCTTGGCATGGTTTGCGAGGTTGTTGATATCGATGTGACATGTCTTTGTCGTGGACGGGTTAGAGTAGGGGTTTTTGGTTGTTGGCCCAAAGGCCATTATCCCGGTTATTTTGATGATAGCAAAACATATTTAGTTATGAATTTAATATTCTTGATTTTGAAGTATTTCAGGTTCAAGAAACAGATTTTGACAACTCCGCTAAAAGACTCACAAATTTGGAGTTCGCCCAACATTTGCATTCCCAAGCTAAAGCACATAGGAAGCTTCGGAATTTGCGTTGAAGAAAAGCTCAAGAAGAAGATCAAGACTTGCTAAAGAATCCAAGACTTGTATTTTATTTATTTTCATTTTAGAATATTTTGTCAAAACTAAATAGTAGAAGTAGAAATATGGGATATTACACACACACATTTTCTAGAGTGATTTATGGCTTCAAAATACTTTCCATTTCTATTTCCAAACTCAGTTTAGTTGAAAATATCTATTTTGGAAATACGATTTTAGAGAGACTAGTTTTTGGGAAAAACATTTTATTGAAAATCAAGTTTTTATCAAAAGAATTTTTACCAAGTATTTTACCTTGATAGTAGTATGACACATGCTCATACTCTATGATTTTTCAAGACCAAAATATTTTATCCAAGACCCAAAACCCAAACCCAAAATTTTCCAGGTTCTGTGAATTCTGATTTTTCAGAAATTCACAGTGACCGGTCGACCGGCACTCGACCGACATGCACATTTGTGCATATGCGTATCAGTCGACGGGAGTCGACCGATACTCGACCGGCCCCCAACCTGCTGCTCTCTGGAAATGCCAGTCGACCGACCCGGTCGACCGATGAGCCCCAACGGTCGGATTTTTGACCGTTGGCGGTCGACCGACCCGGTCGACCGGTAGTCTGTCAAAAATTCTGACAGACCCAACAGCTATATTTTCTGACTCTTTGACTTTTGGGATTTGTCTCCAACGAATCTCTTGAGCAGTTTTTGACCCCTATAAATAGGTGGTCACTTCATATGAAATGACTAATGATTTTAGAGCTATCAAGTGAACTTTGACAAGAGTTTCAAAGATTTCCAAAGTTTTCAAAAGAAAAGATTTTTCTCTCCAAAGCCTAAATTTCCATCACCTTTCTTGGAGCCTATTCCTCTACTTCTCTCTAGTTTTGCACTACACAATCCCATACTCTAAGTCTACTATTTGGTTCTAGGATTGTGCTTAGTGAGCTATTTGTAAAAGTGATCAAGTGTGATCACTTCCATTGTAATTGAGTGAAGTTGTAGAGGCATCGGCCTCAAGGCGAGCTAGTGTGCTCAAGGTGGTGAAGTGTCATCACGGGAGACGGACAAGTGTTGTCCTTGTATTGTTGATCCGGTGGGATCCTCAATAGTGGAAATCCTTCAAGTGTGAAGGCGGGGACGTAGAGCGTGGCTCGAACCTCGGAAACATATCGGCGTGTTTGCGTTTGCTCAAATTTCTCTAACTCTATCTCTTTTATTACTTGCAATTTTACATTGTCCTTTACTTGCAAGAAATATTGTATTGTGCTAATTGTTTAGAGTTAAATTTTTAAATTCCGCATAATTGCCATTATCATATAGCCATCACCTATTCACCCCCCCTCTAGGTGATTTCAATTGGTATCAGAGCCTAACCCTACAACTTAGGTCTAACAACCTTAGGGAGATCCTTTAGTTGGCTATATACATTTGTTGCATTTATTATATATTGTGCATTTTATTCATCATACATGGCATCTCTAGATTTTTCAAGCATTAAGTCCCCACCCAAATTTGATGGCTTGAACTTCCCTATTTGGAAGGTCAAGATGAACCTTTTTCTAAAATCCCTAGGAGTCAAGGTAGCTAGGGCCGTCACCAAAGATTTCATTGAACCCACTAGTGATGAGAGCACATGGTCCGAGGATACCACCAAGGACTATGAAGCTAATGCTAGGGCACAATATGCATTAACACAAGCACTTAATGAAGATGACCTTGCACGCATCATTAATTGTAAATCGGCATATGAAGTTTGGAACATGCTTATTGTGACTCATGAGGGAACGTCACAAGTCAAGAGAGCAAAAGTTGACTTGCTACGTTCTCAATATGAGAATTTTTACATGATTGATAATGAGAGCATTGATGACATGCTCACTCGCTTTACAAAAATAACTAATGCTCTTTCTTCCTTAGGTGACAAGATTGACAACGATCAAAAGATAAGGAAGGTGATTAGAGCTCTTCCTAAAGCTTGGGAAGTCAAGGCGACAACCCTCAAAGAGCTAAATGACAAAGAGGAGATGGACTTCTCCGGCTTCATCGGCAATCTCAAAACACATGAGATGGAGATGAAGGTACGAGAAGAAAGGGAGGCACCCAAGAAGAAATCAATAGCCTTCAAAGCCGCTCCAACCATTCAAGACGAGGATGATTCATCGGACGAGTGCGATGAAGACTTCGCCATGCTCATCCGGAAGGTGGGCAAGATGTTCTACAAAAAGGGAAGACAAAGCAATTTCCGGCGAGGGAAACCTCAAGGGAGATTTGAAAGAAAAAGAGAGGAGCCGGTCCTTGCTTCCATTGCAAGAAGATTGGTCACCTCATTGCCGAGTGCCCCGCTCTACAAGCAACCACATCCAAGAACGGGCAAAGAAAGAAGAAGGCCATGGTGGCTACTTGGGATGACACGGAGTCGGAATCCGAAGAGGAAGTCGACGCCGCGCACATGTGTTTCATGGCACATGGGGAGGATGTACCAAAGGTAACTCTAGAAAACACCTTAGAAGATGATGATTTGACTATGGATGAACTTGCACATTTCTTTGAAGAATTGCAAAATAGGTATGAGATTTCACAATCTCAAAATAAGAAATTAAAAAGAGAAAATGAGGCTTTAAAACATAAAGTAGAAATAGTTGTTAAAGAAAAAGATGTTTTATCTAGTGCATTTGAAAAATTGAAAAATGATTTTGATAAGCATAAACTTGCAAATAAGGGTAAAACCCCCATGGTTTCAATAGATAAAAATGATTTTGTTGAGATCCAAAAGCGTGTTGATGCTTTGGACTCCACACTTAAAAATTGTGCATTTGATTTGAAAAAGATAGCTTCTAAATTTCCTAAGGGAACACCCCAAGGGAAACATGCACAACATGCACATACACATGCACGGAAACATACTCACACTCACAAGCATGCATACATGTATGGTAGTGGTAGGATTTTTGTTTGCACTCATTGTGGCCGCAAAGGCCATCTAGAAAAATTTTGTTATGCTAAGAACAATGTTAAGAATAAATATGTTTGGGTTCGCCCCGGTACTAACCCCAAAGGACCCTCAAAGATTTGGGTACCAAAAGATCCTCCAAATGTAGGTGACACAGGTGGATCTACTTCCTCCAAGACTTAGGGGGAGACGGTGCCCGGGTGGTAGATGCAACTAAGCTCAAAGTTCAAATCTAGCTTGCATCGCTATCGTGGAGGCACCTATTTTTGGAGACTAACCGTAAATTGGTAACATCTCCATTTAAGAGTTTTTCAATTTTGTATATACAATTGTTATAGGATTGCTAGTTTAGTTTTATGCTTCATTGATACATGATTAGTATAAACTTGCAACTCTAACATGATTGTATATGCCATGTTCAATTTTGATTTCTTTTTGACATGTATACATATGTGTAGAATGGTTAGTTTGCTTTTGATTCATTATTGATACATACTTATATAGAACTACCTTTCTATCATGTTGTGTACATGCCTTGTATTAATTTTCATATCTTGTATTGTTATGCCTTATGTCATACTTGTCCACATGTCCAATTTTTGTGTATCTATATGTATAGTTTAGATTTTGTGATTATATTCTTGTATACATATAGACCTATTTTTCATAAATAAAATAAAACTTTTTGAAAAATTTTCATAGTTGAGCAAATACCTTAAAGATGACAATTGCGCACCTCAACTCATTCAAGAGGAATCAAGAGGATGAAGTTCAGAACCCGTCACTGGGTATTCGGCTTCAACATCTTTATACCTTTGCTTAAATATGTAAAATAAAATTAAATAATTTTGTGTGAAGTTTTGTTGATATGATCACTAAATGAAGATTTAAAAATAATTGTGTTATCCCTGATTATTATAATATAACATATTTTTATTTGTTATAATGTTTATTTATAAAATTTTTTTTGGTCAGAATATGGTAGCAGATTTTTCAGACTTACCGGTCGACTGGCCCCTAACCCCAGTCGACCGGCTCTGTCTGAGAAAAATTTTTGATTTTTTTGTGCTACCGGTCGACTGCTGGTATAGGACCAGTCGACCGATTTAGATGCAGGACTCTCTGTTTCTTTTCGGTCGACCGGTCCCTCAATCCCAGTCGACCGATAGTCGTATTCTGGCATATATTTGACCTTTTTTTCCCACTGTTTCGCACTCTCTCTCTCAGTTCTCTCACAGCGACCGCAGGACCCCCTTTTCTCCAAAATTTCCTTCTACAAATCCGTTCACCTGATCACAAATTCCTTCAAAACCCATTTTAATCTTCTCATTTCTAACTCGGATCTTCAATCTCAAGCCGATCCATCCGTCAGATTCTCAGAATTTCTGGATTTCAAGCTAGGGTTTCAGTTTTTCTCAAAGGTAAAATTTCGAATTTTTCACTTGTTCTTCCTTTCTAGCTTAGATCTATCACTTCCTTTGTCTTCATATTAGGTTGATTGATCATCTAGATCGTGCCATTAACTGCAAAAACCTAAAAATTGGATTTTTATCATGCCTCCAAAAAGACATCGTTCTGAGAAGGGAAAGGGCATTGCCCAATCCTCATCTCAAGCCCCTAGGACTGAACCTGTGTTCCGTAACGATCTTGCCTCTGATCGTTACACACATTTAGCCCCTAGGAATACTATTTCGGGTAGATATGTGGCTATGCATGATTTTGAACATTTAGATATCCCCCACATACTTCGTGCCAACAATCTTGTAGATTTTCTCTCCATTAGGGAGAAAGTTTACACTTCTTTGGTTCCCTATTTCTATGCCAATTTTGAATTTAGTGGGAACCGGATCATTTCCCGTGTGATGGGTAGGGACATAAACATTTCCCTAGGTCAATTTGCTAGAATTCTTCATCTTTCCACTGATGGAATAGATGTTTACTCTTATGACCTACATGATTTTCCTGAATATCCGGAGGGTGAGTCTTCACTCACCGCATCCACTCTTCTTCACCAGGATGACAATCCCGATCTAGTGAGGAATGAGATTGTGAGTCAGTATACCCTCCAATCTCAGGTCCTTGCTAAGATTGTCTTTCATAACATCGTGCCAAAATCCGGTGAATTTAGCCATGCTCGAGGTCCTGTTCCCTTGATTATCTATTGCCTCCTTAAAGGCATTAAGATAAATTTCCCTCGAGTGATCGCTTCTCACATGAGTGGTGATCAGATTCGTACTGCTGGTAGGAGTCTGCCTTACGGCATGCTCATTACCCATTTGCTTAGGGCTCTAGATTTTGATTTCTCTGGTCAAGCCCCTTCAAAACCCTCTTCAGATTTCAATGCTGCTGCCTTAAAGATGATGGAAGCTCAGTTGCGTCGACACGCAGCTGTGCAACCACCACCTGTTCCTGCAGCTGATCCAGCTCCAGCTCCACCTCCTGTTTTTCCTGCTCCTGAGTTTCAGGGTGCTTCTGCTTCTGAGGTCCGCTCGCAGATCGAGGCACATCAGGCCTGGGTCGGTGAGCAAGTCTCTGCACTTCGTGCAGATATGGCTGCTCGTGATGCTTCTCTTCGGGCAGATATGGAGGCTCGTGCTGCTATGGATGCTGCTTTTCGGGCGGAGGTCCGAAACGACTTGTCATATATGGCTGAGTCCATGAGATTTGTGGATGTTCAGTTCCAATCTCTGTTCTCTAAATTGGACATAGTCGTTCCTGATGGGACTCCGGGTGCTCGTCGTCTCCCTGCTGCTGGTCCTCCTTTCCCTCCCAGAGCTCGCGTCTCTGTTCCACCTCCGCGCCCCAGAGTTGATGCCGTGGATACAGAGGAGGTAGTTTCCTCTTCTTCCTCAGATGATGGTGCTGACCAGACGATGGCCGAGGGCTCAGATGATGACGAGGAGGAGGATGACGAGGCGACTGAGTGATGCTGCTGTTGATGCCCCTTTATTGATGATGTCAAAAAGGGGGAGAGACATTTAGAGAGAGATATTTTGTGACACTTTGTTACTTTGTTATGTGTACTTGACTTATTTTTTTGTTGTTGTGTTGGACACATTTTATTTTTGTGGACATGTATCTTGTGTGGTATGTATTTATGTCATGTTGAGACTCATTTCCTTTTATCTATGATATGACATGTGTGGTTGATATTTTCTATGGGCATGGATGTGTGATGTTTATTTTTATATGTGTGATGTTTATTTTTTATCACTATGCCTGAGTATGATTTTCATATATGCATATGTTGAGGGGAGCTTCATTTGAAGACTCCACCCAAAATATCTTGTGATAACTACATATGTTTTGCCATCATCAAAAAGGGGGAGATTGTTGGCCCAAAGGCCATTATCCCGGTTATTTTGATGATAGCAAAACATATTTAGTTATGAATTTAATATTCTTGATTTTGAAGTATTTCAGGTTCAAGAAACAGATTTTGACAACTCCGCTAAAAGACTCACAAATTTGGAGTTCGCCCAACATTTGCATTCCCAAGCTAAAGCACATAGGAAGCTTCGGAATTTGCGTTGAAGAAAAGCTCAAGAAGAAGATCAAGACTTGCTAAAGAATCCAAGACTTGTATTTTATTTATTTTCATTTTAGAATATTTTGTCAAAACTAAATAGTAGAAGTAGAAATATGGGATATTACACACACACATTTTCTAGAGTGATTTATGGCTTCAAAATACTTTCCATTTCTATTTCCAAACTCAGTTTAGTTGAAAATATCTATTTTGGAAATACGATTTTAGAGAGACTAGTTTTTGGGAAAACATTTTATTGAAAATCAAGTTTTTATCAAAAGAATTTTTACCAAGTATTTTACCTTGATAGTAGTATGACACATGCTCATACTCTATGATTTTTCAAGACCAAAATATTTTATCCAAGACCCAAAACCCAAACCCAAAATTTTCCAGGTTCTGTGAATTCTGATTTTTCAGAAATTCACAGTGACCGGTCGACCGGCACTCGACCGACATGCACATTTGTGCATATGCGTATCAGTCGACCGGGAGTCGACCGATACTCGACCGGCCCCCAACCTGCTGCTCTCTGGAAATGCCAGTCGACCGACCCGGTCGACCGATGAGCCCCAACGGTCGGATTTTTGACCGTTGGCGGTCGACCGACCCGGTCGACCGGTAGTCTGTCAAAAATTCTGACAAACCCAACAGCTATATTTTCTGACTCTTTGACTTTTGGGATTTGTCTCCAACGAATCTCTTGAGCAGTTTTTGACCCCTATAAATAGGTGGTCACTTCATATGAAATGACTAATGATTTTAGAGCTATCAAGTGAACTTTGACAAGAGTTTCAAAGATTTCCAAAGTTTTCAAAGAAAAGATTTTTCTCTCCAAAGCCTAAATTTCCATCACCTTTCTTGGAGCCTATTCCTCTACTTCTCTCTAGTTTTGCACTACACAATCCCATACTCTAAGTCTACTATTTGGTTCTAGGATTGTGCTTAGTGAGCTATTTGTAAAAGTGATCAAGTGTGATCACTTCCATTGTAATTGAGTGAAGTTGTAGAGGCATCGGCCTCAAGGCGAGCTAGTGTGCTCAAGGTGGTGAAGTGTCATCACGGGAGACGGACAAGTGTTGTCCTTGTATTGTTGATCCGGTGGGATCCTCAATAGTGGAAATCCTTCAAGTGTGAAGGCGGGGACGTAGAGCGTGGCTCGAACCTCGGAAACATATCGGCGTGTTTGCGTTTGCTCAAATTTCTCTAACTCTATCTCTTTTATTACTTGCAATTTTACATTGTCCTTTACTTGCAAGAAATATTGTATTGTGCTAATTGTTTAGAGTTAAATTTTTAAATTCCGCATAATTGCCATTATCATATAGCCATCACCTATTCACCCCCCCTCTAGGTGATTTCATTGGTATGGCTGGATGGCGATGTTGTTGATGTCAACGCCGACATGTCTTCACTGTGAACGGGTTCGAAATCCAAGACGAAGATGAAGCTGGCACCGCCGAGTAGGCGCCGCACGACCAAGCAGATGGGCGGGCCGGCGGCCTACCCGTGGATCTAGCAGGCGACGTACTGGGCCCACAACGGAGCGAGCAACCATACGTGCTACAGCACGTTTTGGTACAGTAGCACCACCTGATGGAGAACATATTGGAAACCCTCATGGCGGCCCCCTCACCGATCTTGTGGTGGGTCTCGCTAAGATTGCGGCAGCCGCAAATGATGGAGGTGCAGAAGAGTAAGGGTTATTTACAGAGCTCTCAGATCCAGGTAAGAGCCGATGAGAGTAGGGGGTTTCTGATAGAGCTTTCAAATTCGAGTAAGGGTCGACAAGAGTGATTTGAACAGGGATGATCGGTTGGAAGTGGCCGAATTTGTGCTGCAGCTGCGGTAGTGTTGACTGTCATGATTTCAGTAGTGGAAATCTGGTCATGGGATGACTGGATCAGAGCTATAGATATCATATTGACGGAGGTCGGCCAAGAGATAGCTGGTTCTGAGCAGGATATGTCACCACTACGATGGAAGAGAGATACCACGACTCGCTGAGGGCATTCAAGAGGCTTCTTTTTTTTTTTTTAAATATCAAATTGTGTATGTGGTCTATGTAAGTTTGTTTTCTTATTTCTTGAGAATGTTTCATTAAGTTCTTATTAATGAAACAACAGGATTTTTTACCTCACGAATTCTTCTAAAGAAAAAACCAAAATATTACTAGCAAGAAATCTCCATTCAGTAGTCAATTAAAGTATTCTTCCAAGCTACGAATTTGGATCTTTTCGATAACAGCGACTGTTGTTATCTTTCTCAACCATTCACTACTTTTAGCACGTAAACTCCGCTCGCTCAAACACTAGAAAGAAATTCTTGAGCCCGAAATGACTGACAATTTAAACTCCAAATAATTTCTGGGTTCTACACTACATAATCAGATGATGTATTTCAAAAGGCATGAAATCTTAAAACACTTAACGACAACAACAGCACTAGCACTTCCCAAGCAGCTTGTCGGAGGTTTTGGATTCGTTAAGAGCATCAGTCATCTAGGTCATCGGTTCTAATCTTATCAGTGAACATATTTATATATATTTATTTTTGACCACCATAGCTAATTGGTTGGGATCCTGGTGTGTGATAATTTTCTAATGAGAAAACAACACTTGAAGACGACGACGACGACAACCAAAGCCGACCTATCATTTTCTTGACACAATCAATACAACCTTCGATGCACTGACTAACTAAAACCAAACAAACCAACCCAAAAAAAAAAATAAAAGGAAAATAAAAGAGAGAAATTAGAACTTGTCCACATCACACTCAATCCTCTCCAACAACAAGCCGGAACCGTTCTTCGATGGCACCGGAATCTTGACGACGCAGTCCACTTCTGGCTCGAAATGCCTAACCTTAACAAACTCCACCTTCAACCTCAGTTTCGCCAAAATCTTTACTTCAACATGAAAATACCCCTCCCTCTTCTCTCTCTCAAAAGTCCTCATCGCCACTGGGCCAAGCCCAGAAGCTCGGCCGGCAAAGGCGAGGCCCACCAGAGCAGTGTCCTTGCGGTGTTGAAAGAAAGCAGGCCGACTGTCGTCAAGCCCAAAACTTGTGCCGTTGTATCGAGCCCAGGCCCGGATTTGGTCGTAGTAGAAGCTGGCCCTGTTGTTTGGGTTTCTGATGCTGATGTTGAGAGTGAGGTTGTAGGTGAGGGTGGGGGCGGGGGCGGCGGCGAGGTTGAAGGTGGTGAGAGCGGCGGATTCGACATAGACTTTGATCGCCTTTGGGCGATAGATGAGCCAGAGGATGAGGATTGTGATGCCGACGGCGACGACGAAGTTGACAAGAGAGCAGAGGAGGTGCAACGGGCCGAATTTGGTGCTGCTGCGGCCCATTGAGGGGTTGGGGATGAAGAAGAGAGAGAGAATTGTGTATGGAGTAATGTTGAACATTAATGAAACATTATCCTCTATAATTTATATATAGGATTGCAAACAATTTGAGAATTTAATATTTGGAGTTGTAATAACAAAGAACAGATGGACTTGATCTTGATCCTGTGCACTGAACTGAAATTCTGTTTGAATATCATAGTTTAGAGAATTTGTAATTTGATTTAATTGACGTCCATGTTCACCTCATGAATAAACTCAATGTTCATTGAGACCTAAGGCTGTTTGGATTCAAGGAAATGGGCGGAAGTGAGGCCGTGGAGAAATGTTATATTTCACTTCCGCTGTCTATTCAAATATCAAAAAAGAAAAATGAGAAAAAATTTCTTCTTTTTCTTTTTTTCTTTTTACATAACCATTTTCTCACTTTCAAGATTCTGCAGTTAATTTTGTGATCATGTAAATCTCATTTGTAATAAGTTGTAACTCAAAACAGTTAATTTTGTGATCATGTAAATCTCATTTGTAATAAGTTGTAACTCAAAACAGTTAATTTTGTGATCATGTAAATCTCATTTGTAATAATCATTTGTAATAAGTTGTAACTCAAAATAGTAAATTTTGTGGTCATATAAATCTCACTTGCAAACTTTATAGTTTAATTTTTTTCATAATTAATTTTTATTTTAATATTATTTTATGATCAACTTTGTGATCAACTTTTTCACTTACACTTCCACGTTACTAATGAAACAGTGGAAAACACAATATACTTTTTCATTTTTATTTCCCAACTACCAACCAAATACTGAAAAAGATACACACAAATTCTCATTTTTCAAAAGAAAAAAAAAAAAAAACCTATTTCTCACTTTCTCACTTTCGCCCTCTTCCTTGAATCCAAACAGTCCTTATCCTAAAAGCTATACAGATTACAGTTCTGGTTTAAACGTCATCTGGTCTAATATACCTATTTAGAGAGAAGAATCTTAAAATGTCATCTCATACTTCTACGCCAATAAAACTCAAAGTCATATTTTCCATCTCATAGATATTCCGCATATTCTCACATATTCTCACGGGTCTAATTCATAAGTACATTTCTTTTGAACATTTGATCCAATATGATCAAGCCTTATTGAGCGTGTCAAAATGTTTAATCAGTTGTGGTATCTTAGCTCCATCGCCCATTATAGAATTCAGATCGAGTCAAAACCAGTTAAAGATTGGAGCAAATCGATGGTACATGAGCTTTTACCTAAGAAAACAAAACAGAAGCAAGCCATGGAGTTTTGGATATTTCAATTTTTTTGCAGCACAGTTACCAATGACTTGATTGTTGGATCTTTAATTAAATAAAAAGATTCGATATATAATAATCATCCTTAAATTAAACAAGATCAAAATCATAACTTTATCTTTAACATAGATCAAATCCTAAAAATATAGATCTACCCTCCATGAAGATTCAAAGATATGAAAATATTAAAATAATAAAAGCGGAAGCGTACCTTGATCTATGATTGAATTGCTTAAATTGTTAGGATACAGAAGACCTTCCAAAAGATCCGTATTCCTCTGAGTTTTCTCTCTCTGCTTGAAGGGACCTCAAAGAGAAGAAGATACGTTCTTTTTGAGACCATGATCTCTTAAATAATAACTGATTCTATCAGTTATTCCTTTTTTTTCAATTTGACCCTTCATCAAATTAAAAATTACATGATTATCTCTACACATTAAATTCATGACAATTTAATACCTATTAGTCCAATTATTAATTTTATTAGATCACAATTAATTTGGACTATACTTTATGATAGCCATACACATTAAATTCACATATGTGAACCCACACATATTGAATTATTTACAACAATCTTTCACTTGGGTCACATATATTACCTTATAAATATGTACACCTTATGAGCTCAAAATATTGCTATCATATAATCAGGTATTATTAACAATCTCGTCCATTGACTATACTGATATAGGACTAAAAGAATTTTCGTTACATTTAGCGTAACTAAACCCACCAATAATCACATATATCAATACAACCAAACGACATAGATCAATCATGGATGTGTAGTATGAAAATTATATGTAATGTGATCTAAACATGCTTATTTCAACTGGTCCTCCCTGAAACTTTATTGAGCTTAAACTTTAACATAATAAAACAGAGTGTATAAACTAAATACTTTATTTCTGCAGAAAATATCCAAATGCACAAAAAATGTGTCTAAAATACAAAATAGAGCAATGAAACATATATACAAATTCTCACTAAATCATGATATCCTTAAATGATATAACACCCATAGAACCAATGTGCTAATGAAAGACCTTCAGTGTTAATCTTTTGGTAAAAGGATTAATAATCATGGAGTTTGTCCCAATATGCTCTATGAAAATCTGTCCACTCTGTAATCTTTCCTTCACAACCAGAAACTTTATGTCAATGTGTCTTGACCTGGACAAGCTCCTGTTGTTGTTGGAATATAGAACTGCCGATTTATTGTCACAGTGTAACTTTAGTGGTTTTTTAATACCACTCAGAATGTGCAACCCAGTGATAAAATTTCGCAGCCATAATCCATGGTTGGATGGCTCATAATATGCTACAAATTCTGCTGCCATGGTGGAGAAAGTTATGAGTGTTTGCTTAGCAATCTTCCAGAAAATATCTCCTCCAGCTAATAGGTAAATATAACCCAATGTGGATCTTCTACTGCCTTGGCATCCAGCAAAATCAGAATCCGAATACCCAATGATCTCAATCTGATCTGACCTCTTGTATGTGAGCATGTAATCCTTAGTTCTTTGTAAATATTTGAAGACCCTTTTAGCTGCTCTCCAGTGATCCATACCATGGTTACTTAAATATCTGCCTAGCATTTCAATAATGAATGTTATGTCTGTACGTGTGCAAATTTGAGCATACATTAGACTCCTACAGCTAAAGTATCGAGAATCTTCTGCATTTCTTTAACTTCAAGATCATTCTTAAGGCATTGACTTAGACTGAATTTATCACCTTTTGCGACTGGGGTGTCTCCCGGTTTACAATCTTACATATCATATCTTTCAAGCACCTTTTCTATATAGGTCTATTGTGACAATCTAAGAATACCCCAAGGGCGATCTCGGTATATCTGGATTCCTAAGATAAAAGATGCATCACCAAGATCTTTCGTCTCAAATTTCTTCGATAGAAATCTCTTAGTTTCGTGCAAAATTTTCTTATCATTGATAGTAATGAGTATGTCATCAACATATAGCATCAGGAATATATGCTTACTCCCACTAAACTTCTGGTACATATAATCTTCAATAATATTTGTCTTGAAACCAAATGAGACAACTACTTGATGAAACATGTAGTATCATTGACGAGAATCTTGTATGAGTCCATAGATGAATTTCTTTAATTTGCAAACCATATTCTTTGGGTTTCCAGACACAAAGTTCTCTGGTTGCACCATATATATAGTTTCATCAATGTCACCATTGAAAAAGGTTGTCTTAACATCCATCTGATGTAACTCAAGGTTAAAGTATACAACAAGAGCCATAATTATCCTAAAAGAGTCTTTCGATGAAACCGTAGAGAAAGTCTTTGTGAAATCAATGTCTTCCCTTTGAGTAAAGCCTTTAGTTACAAGACGAACATTATATCTCTCTACATTACTTTCTAAATCTCTTTTGGTTTTAAATATCCATTTTGCAACTAATGAGCTTCTTACCTTCAGGTAATGAGAAAAGATCCCAAACTTGATTATCTCGCATAGACTTATACTCTTCATTCATGGTATTTATCTACTTTTGATAGTTAAAATCCTACATGGCTTGATGGAAGTTGATTGGATCACCTTCCACCAATCCATCAGTGTCTTCATGTTCTTGGAGGAATACTATATAGTCATCTGGAATAGCACTTCTCCTCTCTTGTGAATCTCTTTAATGGCATCTGTTCTTGAGGTTGTTCAGTTTGTTCTTCAGGAACAATTACCTCAGCTTGAGTGGGGAGTTGTCAACATTGTCTTGTTGAGATTTCATAACTGCTTCTCGAACAATGACAGGTATAAAAGCCTGTACACTATCAAAAACAGTGGTAGGGATCAAAACATATTCCTTCTCAAAGACAATATCTCTAACTTTATTTCTCCGCCCAAACTCAACATCCTCAAAAAATATTGCAATTTTCATCTCAAAAATTGACCTAATAGTGGGATCATAAAACTTGTAGCCCCTAGATCTCTCAGAGTAACTAATGAAGTAGTTGCTCACTGTTTTGGAGTCCAATTTCTTTTCATTTATATAAGGCCTAACCTCAGATGGACATCTCCAAATGTGAAAGTGCTTTATACTAGGCTTTCGACCTGTCCAAAGCTCATAAGGTATTTGTTGGCCTGGAGGCCTTCCTCTCTAGTTTTGATGATGATTAACTCATGTAGTTATGTTTACTAATAATCTTGTGATTTTAGTTTCAGATCTTGTAACAAGATATTAGTTGGTGATTGCTTCAAAAAGAGGAGTTTGGAAGCCTTCACTTGGTGATTCCCGAGCCCGAGCGTCAAGATCATACCTTTGCACTCGGTGGATCACTGTTTGGGACCGAGTCAACTTGAAGATGGAAGATCGTCAACAAGACTTAGGTATCCTAGTTTTAGTTTAGTGTGTTTAGATCCATGTGTAAAGAAAAGAATAGTTGATATGCTCAAGTGCACAACACACACGTTTTATGTTTTGAATTTTGGTTTTCATGAATAGTTTAGATCAAAACAAGTTTAAATGGTTTTTATGTATATTAGATGTGTTCGATATACATACATGCTTCATATCTTAGACAAACTTATTTTGATATGCCTATTCATGAGTTTTAGGAGAAATCAGAATTCCTATTGAAAAATTCAAGTTTGATAAAATACAAGTTTTGATTTTTGGTAAAAATGATAAGACACAAAAATAGTTCAAATTGCTTGATATTTGAGTTAAAATTTTTATCACATGTTTATATATCAATGCAAAATGAGAAAACTATTTTTGGGGATTTTTTATATATTTTATAAGATTTTTAAAAAATATTTTTAACATGATTTTCTGACCCAGAACAGTGGCTGACAGGCCAGGTCGGCCGACCGCACGGTCGATCCGGCGGTCGACCGACGTGCACAGAGCTGTGCACGTCTGGCAGCACAGTGGGCCGACCGACCGGGCGGTCGACCGGACCAGAGAGCTCTGCTCTCTGTATCTGGGAGGTCGACCGGACGGTCGACCGGGATGCCCCAACGGTCAAAATATGACCGTTGGCGGTCGACCGGCCGGTCAACCGCAAGCCTGTCAGGCTGCCAGATCAGCCTAACGGCTAGTTTTCTTTTAGGCCTATAAATACCCCATCTCTTCATGGTTTTAACTAAGATTTTGTGTGCTAAAATTTTCTGATATCTCCAGTGTTTTAAACAAGTTTTCAAAAGAGTTTAAGTGCCAAAAAGATCTATCTTTATTTTGTTTTAGGTTTTTGGAAAAATCAAAGAAAAGAGTATTTTGGGAGATTTGTCTTGGTGTTCATTTTCTATCTTTTACAAGAGTTTTTTCAAGTATTTTTCTTTGAGTTTTTGTTTTTCAAACACCTAGTTTTTCACACTTGAGCTTATCTTCTATCCTATTCTATTTAGGATCTTTGTTTGTGGAAAAAGGAGAGGTTTGTGGTTGAGATATACCACCTATTGTGAAAACCCTCATTTGTTGGTTGCTCCCTCTTTGGTAGAGGTTGAGGTTTGTGTTTGCTCCCTCTTTTGTGAGGTGGAGTTTTGTTGTTGGCTACGGGCCTTATCCCTCTTCGGTAGAGGTGGATTGTGGTTGTATTGCCTCGGTGGCATTGTAAGGTTGAGAGAGGAGTTCGGTACTCCTTTAGTGGATTAGAAATCCTTCTCGGTGAAGGTGGGGACGTAGAGTTAGGGGCTCGAACCTCGAAACATATCTTTGTGTTTGCGTTTGATCCATTGTCTCTTAATCCTCTCTCTTTATTTGTGTTGTGCATAGCATTATTCATATTGCCATATCATTCATACTTGCTTGCATTTGTGCATTGCATTAATTCACATTGCTATTTCATCCTTATATGCTTGGCTTGCTTGTGTGTGTGCCTCACTTATACTTAACCACAAGAGCTTCATATAGCACCTCAACCCTTATCTAGGGGAATCAAGAGGAGTTAGTCCAGAGCCCTTCACGGAAAATTCGGTTACACTTGTAGGTTGTATTAAGTGTGATTGCAAATTTATTTTAGCTTCCGCATTTAGTTTCTAGATTAGCATTATCACCTATTCAGCCCCCCCCCTTCTAGGTGATTTACAATTGGTATCAGAGCCTACGCTCCTGATACTTAGGCTTAACATCCTAGGAGTGAGATCCTTGTTTGCTAATCTATCATTTGCATTTTGCTTGTTTGCACACATATAGTTTACATCCATGGACTTCATGACCCCACCTATGTTTGACCCTTCCAACATCATTGTTTGGAAGACTAAGATGTCCATTTACCTACAAACCCTAGGATATAAGGTTCACCTTGCCATTACCAAGGAATCCCACCTTAGTTATAGCAAGCATATAGGGGCCAATGCACAAGCCCTTGAGGCCATTAGAAGCACGCTTTCAAGAGAACATCTTTTGTTTGTTTCTAACCTTGATTCCGCTTTTGCAGTGTGGAACAAGTTGACAACCACCACCACCTCCGAGCTTCAAATGCCAATCCAACAAGAAGAGGAATCTAGTGGAGAATCCGAGTCACAATGCTTCATGATCCAAGGGAATGACTCCCTTGAGGTACAATCGGAAACTCAACTAGATAGTTTTGATTCTAGTTCTTCATGTGATGAATTTGTTGATGCCCATGCTTTGAATGAAGAACTATCTATAGTTTGTGAAAAATTAATTGAAAAATATAAGAAAAAAGAAAAGTCTAGGAATTGAAAAAGAAAATAAAAGTTTGCATTCTAGACTTGACAAGATTTTGTAAGAAAAGGTTGAGATTTATAATGAAAGGGATTCATTGAAATCTCAACTAGACCTTGCACTAAAAGAAAATAATTTTTTTGAAAAATAAAAATGATTGTGAAAATATTTTGAAGAAAAATGAAAACTTGTCTTCAAAAATTGATTTTGTTTTAAAGGAGAATGTTGCTTTGAAAAATAAAATAATTTCTATTTCAAATGATTTAGATGTTTATTTAAAGAAAAATGAATTTTTGAAAAATAAGATTGATGCACATGTTTGCCATGCTAGGGTAGTATCACACACTTCACTTATTGCATGTGCCACCTCTTCTTTAATTGAAAAAGATATATCCATGCTTAAGAAGAGTGTTGATTGTTTGGGCTCCACTTTGAGCCAATGTGTTGTGGGCCATACACGTTTGGAAACTTTGTTTCGAAAGAAATAACTTCCATCTATTCATGCACACCCTCCACGGCATACACATGCTCCTCACGGACACACCCATCACATGTATGCTCATGTGTACACTTGTACATATTGTGGACGTAAGGGTCACCTTGCTAAATTTTGTTATGATAGAATACATGATTGTAATTTAGCAAATAAATTTGTTTGGGTTAGAGAAGGGACTAACCCCCATGGACCCAAAAAGTTGTGGGTACCAAAGACCACCCCTTATGTTTGATGTAGGTGTGGGCTCTCGCATGACGTGAGAGTATCGGTACCTTGGAGTGGATGCGTTCCGAGCTTCATGGAAATCATTTGGATGCATCACTTTCAAGAGATGTTTGATGGAGAGGACCACCATGTTTTGGAGACAAGGAGAGTTGCCTTCTAGGTTTGGTAACGATCCCTAACTCCTATTTATTTGCATGCTTTTCATGTTTATTGTTTATAGCATGTTTTGTTGTTTATAGATTAGTATGTAAATGCCATGTTTATTAGACCCTTGACATGCATGTATAGCCTTTTGAGACACCCATGTTCAATATGAACCATTATTTTTGTGTTCTCACCATAGTTTAGCTATCATGTACATCATGAATCTAATGACATGTGGATTTACATAATAATCATGTTTAGTTTTGTCATGATTATTTTATCTTGTTTTTATGCTTCATGTGTTGGATATATGTTTAGATGTTAGTTTTCATTAAGACTAGATATATATTTGTGCATATAGTGGGTCACAAATAAATCTATATATGTTTGAGCTTGAATGCTTATTTGTTCCCATTAGATGTACTAGTATAGTCTATTTTGGATTTGTTTTTATGTGTATGAGGTTTCATTTCATGTATATGTTTATTTTGCCAAACTTTAAGATATACATGTATACCCCTTGAGTCATTTGCTTTTCGTGCAAATCTTTATTTATTGGACTCAATTGTGTTTGGGGATATGTATGTATACTTCTTGTGTTGACAAATCATACATATACCTTGCAATGAAATTTGTTTTAATGAAAATTTAGTTATTCATGTTTTCATGTATTTATGTTTAAACTTCATGTATATGTCTATCTTGTCCAAACTATTAGATATATATGTATATCCTTTTGAGCCACGTGCTTTCATGTATATATCTTTGTGGGCTCGTTGTGTTTGGATATGTATGTATATTTTAGTTTGTGTAAGACATACATATACCTTGAAGATTAAATAGTTTTTAATGAGTTTTTATGTTTAAGGAATATTGAGCTTAATGGAATACCTTCATGATCATGATCTTCACATTTTTAATTATGCACTCATCCTACTTGTTTGCTCATATTTTGTTTTCATGAGTCCTATATGTGCTTTATTGACTTAAGTGTTGAATATCATGTGAATTTCATAGTTTCATGAAGAATAATTTTGTTTTATTCCTTACTTGAAGGATTACGTACTAGTTTACAAATTTTTTCATTTAACTAGTTGCGATATTCTTCATTTTGGTAGAGTTTTTCAAATATACTTTATTTTTCAAACCTATTTTTGAAAACCCCTACCTTCCACGGGCGGATGGATGGGCGACCATGCTTATGTATGATCTATATTGAAAGAATCCAATGATACATGTGCATGTGTTGGGTGGTAGTTATATGATGTATACACTTGATCATTATTGTTGTTTCAATTGGTATCATTGAAATTCTTTCAATTGGTATCAATTTTGACTTTTATTATATACTCATATATTTTCGTATATGTATGCTTGCTTTTCAAAGAATATCAATTTCAATTGGTATCTACTTTTCATACATATATATGTTTTATTTGTGCTTATTATATCCCTATATCTTTAAGCACAAAATTTTGTTTATGCTAAAGCTTGAGTTTTAACTTTATTTCAATTGATTCAATTTTCAATTGGTATCTTATTTCAAGCCTATGCATTGTTTTTATTGGTATTTCATAAAGGGGGAGAAAATTCGATTTTCATATTTCAATTGGTATTTGTATCTCCACTCCCTTGCTTTATGATAGAAAATAAAAATTTTAAATTGATATCATATACTTAAAAATATATATATACTCTCTTTTGATATCAAGATGTTTATTTGAATGTTTTAAAATTGGTATCTCAAAATTTTGTTTAAAGAAAATAGTCAAAATGTTTTAATTGCATATATGTAAGGAGAGCTTAACATCTCTTCTACATATAGATTCATGATGAGTGTATCTTGTATTGAAGAACTTGACAACTTCTTCCTTATGTGATACACGTTGATTAGACGGGAAAGGTGTTGTATTATGGAGTATAAATGAGCACAAATATATGTATTCAATTAAGGAGATAAGGTTTAGAAACAACCTCAAGTGCGTAGATCACTCCACAAATGTATGAAAGATGATTAATATACCCTTTCTTATCTCCGTTATAGCATAGGGCTATACCGAGTCGATTCTCAGGGAGAGCTCGCGATGGAAGCTTTACGATAGGTAGTGAAGATGTAAAACGAAGATTCTTCTTTGCTTTAAAAGAATAAAGAATCAAATGAAAAAGAAATGAAAGAATGGGTGGAAATGTTCATGATGGAAAATGTAAAAGAAATCAAAATCAAGATTGGATTTGGACTAACAACTAAAAAGAAAAGAAAACTTTAGAAAACTTGAATGGAAGAAAACCATGACTAGCTAACCTTACTACCTTGTTAAAACTTACTAAACTCCGTGATAGTGAATGCGTGCCTCATGTTGATTCATCGGCATGGATTTGTCTTGCGTGTTGATCTAATTACTTTCCCACTTGGATGATGGGGGATCATTCTTGGACTTGTCTTGTAGCCTCATAGATGTCATTGGCCTACAAATTAGACTTTCAATAATGGAATTAAAAGAGCTACACTCAAGGGATGCTAAGGAAGAGGATACAACATTCATTAAATGAAGTAAAGAAGTTGTACAACAAATAGCATATTGGTGATCCATCTCCATGTTCCATCAAGGCTCTTGTTCAAAGACAAGGCTCTAAATGAGGCACACATGAATCATATGGAGAATTACAACAAGAACTAGCCAAGCAATGAAAGTAACCCATCGGAGAAGAGAAGACCATACAACTTGCAAGATGAAATATAGCAATCACCCATGAGTTAGTAGTTAGCAAGGTTAGTGGTTAGTTAGTACATGTAGAAAAGTTAGCTACAAGCCATTACAAAAGAAAAGCAAAGAATGAATAAAATTGCAAGAAAATAAAGAAAGCAAGTAAAGAAAACAAGTACACTAGAAAATGCAAGAGTAGAGAGAAGAGAATGGATCAATCCTTACTTCACAAGTTGTCACTCCTTGATGTACACAAGCTTTCTCTCTCTTACAAACTCTCTCTTACAGAATTTCTAGGGAGGAAGAAGATCTAGAGAGCTACAAAAATCCTAGAGAAAAACTAACAAAAATACAAAGCTTAATCCCTAATCTCTCTCTCTTCTCTGCTCTCTCTTTGCTCACAGGTCCAGGTGCAGTATTTATAGGGCTCAGAGAGAAGCTTCGAGATCCAGGTTGTTGGCGCAAAATCCGGGATCCAACAACCTTATCTTTGCCGCAATTTGGCGGGAAAGTCCCAGATTCTGCGGCTCAACTGAATCTGTTGGGTAACAACTTTCTGGTACAGGTTGGTTACGAGGTTGTTATCCACGTGGCCTTCTAGAATCTTGAGTTGTTACGTAGAATTCTCTGGATCCTGGATTTAAACTTGGGTTTTATCTTGGGCTTGGAATTAATCTCTTTAATTATTGCTAATTAAAGTGATTATTGGGCTTTCTCTCATTTCAGTTGTGAACCTGTAAAAATATAGAGAAGATGAGTAAAAATCATATATTTATTTGCAATATGCATGGGGATTATGTGGTAAAATATGCAATATTGTGTAACAATCACACCCCACACTTATTCTTTTGCTCGTCCCGAGCAAAACAAAAAAGAAAACTATACTACCAATTTTATTACACCACTTTCGTAGGTGACACGATTGCACTGAGCACGTGCAACAAGCCGTTAAACCTCTAGGTTACCCTAGAGGAGGAGTGTTGTCTCCTGAGGGTTTTCAGTGGATTACACCCACAAAATCCATAAAGAAAGAAGACAAATGTTAGTGTTTTGAAAATTCATTTTGAAAAGGGAAACAAGTTTACGAACTATTTTTGCAAAAATATAAGTGATCTTAGGTCATAAGTCCACCTATAATTATTCTTTCTTAAACTTAGTCTCTATGCAAGATCTTGTCTTCAATTAAGGTAAGAATTCAAAATTGGATTGAATACTTTTATCTTTCATAAAACCTAGATAATATGCACACCGTGCTCAGTGAAAATTTCTGGGATTTCAACTCCAACCATCAAGCCATTTATTTATATATATTTATTTTCTTTTTCTCTTTTTTCTTCCCTTAGTTTAGGCTTTCTAGTTTACCCTTGTAACGAGCCTATAACCGATGACTCCCAAACCAGACGGTCTTAGGGCACCAGATGAGAAAACATCCCTCGGGTTTAAGGTCTCGAGTAAAAAAGGCCACAAAACTTAAAGGGATTATTTATTTCCTTTACCACCGTTAGGCGTGAATAATCATGCTTCTTGAGGCACATTTATCCAGCTTAATAGGTGATGTTTTATTTATATGTATATTTTTTCTTTCTTTTTTTTTTATATATATGGCATTTTAGGTCTTTGTTTCCATCCCAAGAAATGTGTAAGTGTAAAGTGCATACTATCTAAGGCAAAAAATTCAAGATAAAAATATCTCACCAATTTTACTTACTTAGCCTATAATTTCAAACAAGATCTATTATTTCAACTAGGTTTAAGATGTCATAATTAAGGCTTTCTTACTTTCTAAGATACATCTTAATTTCTTAAAAATAGATCTAAACTTTGTCTCTTATTTCAAAAAGTTTTTATTTTTATATTATATTTTTTTATTTCTAAAAGAAGTGTAAAAGAAAGAAAATCTAAAAACTCTATGTTAGTAAACCCTCCCCCACACTTATTTCATGCATTGTCCTCAATGCATCATGATATATGTATGCATGAAATAAAATGGAAAGGGAAGGAAAAAATTACCTTAAGGTGGTGGTTCCGGTGGCGGTCTGATTGGTCCTCGAAACATGGCCCAATCGACTTTGTTTTGGGTTTTGAGGAACCCACCAGAAATATCATGAATACAACCCACTAGAATGATGCATGCATGTGTGAATTTTATTAACAATGTTACCCCATCTAATTTCCAAATTTTCAAAATAATTTCAGAGTCAAATTTATCAAGATCATTGTCCCAGAATGGTGTATGAAATGATAGAACGGTTGACTTGGACTCAGGAAGGACAGGAACTAATACCGACTCAGGAATGTGACTTAAGTCGAGTAAAGGTTCAGGAGTCGAAATGAGTTCAGGAATTGGGTCCAAGTCAAGAAGTTGAAACTCAAGTCCACAATCATTTTCCAATGATGGAATGTGACCTACTATAGGTGATATCTCTTTACTTCCAATATTAAGAAATTCAAGCTCGTCGCCATACAATTCTTCAAAACTAAGGTCAACATCTTCTGCTAGAATTGTACAATCAGTTTCAGAAGTAAAGAGATTGTGAGAATCAAGGTCACATTCCTCATGGAGTTCAAAAAATGGAAAACTTGCCAATTTGTCAATGGAATTTTCAAAAGTATAGAATTGGTCAAGTTCAACATGATCCTCTAAGATGGGTGATTCAACTTCATTATGAATTGGGAAGGATCCAATGTCGACTCCGGGAAAAGATTGCAGTCAGGTAAAGATACCGGAGTCATTATTGAATCAGGAAAAAGGATTGAATCACGAAGTTGGGGTTCAAGATCACATTCCTCATGTAGTTCAATTCCACAAAAATGTGAACTTGCCAATTTATCAATGGGACTTTCAAAAGTATGGAATTGGTCAAGTTCAATATGATCATCATAAATGATTGGTGATTCAATTTCACAATGGACAGGCACTGGATCCAATACTGACTCGGGAAATGAAGTGAAATCATGTGAAGACACTGGAGTCATAATTGAATCAGGAAGGAAAATTGAATCATCAAGTGGAAGTTCAGGATCATATTCATGTTCAAGTTCAATTTAAGGAAAAGGAAAACTTGCCAGAATGTCAATGGGAACTGAAGTTTGGACAAGTTCAGGTGGTTGTGCTGAAATTGAATCATGATTTCCAAAATGATAGGAGTCTTGGGTCATATCAATAGAGTGTGGCATATCTGAATTAGTCAAAGATTGATAGGATAGAGTTTCCTCATTCCTAAAAAGGTCAGCCAATTGACTCAATTGTTCTTGCACACTATTGAAAGACTCGGTATGTACTTTTTGCATTTGTAACAAAGACTCCTTCAAGCTATCTATACTCTCATCTTGACTTGATGTATGTCCAAGTGGTTGCTCAAGAATGGGAGTATAGGAATCTTGAATTTGGAAATTTTGTGAATAGTGTGAGTCAAAAATGTGTGGTGATGGAAGAGTGGACTCACACAAGAGATCTTTACTCGTTTCCATGACAAATGGTTGTTCATTAGGAAAAGGTGGAACTGAGTAAGATTCTTGAAAATATGGTGGAATTGGAGAGGCAAATGGTTCTTGAAGTTTTTGCTCGACTCTCTGTAAATTGGCTTCTATACTCTTTAGTAACTCAGATTTTTCTTCAATTGGTGGTTCAGAAAAAAGAGTATATGAAGCGGAATCGGGACATGAATACTGTGGACAAGGTGAATATGGTGGACAAGGAGTTTGAAAATTTGACTCGGGGTACGTGAATCCCCAATGACTCGGTGAAGAATTGAAATCATTATGGAAATTATAGTTATTAGATGGGGGGTATGGGTCATATTGATTCGGATAAGGCCAACCCGGTGTATGTGGTTGGTGCATATTGTAAAACACCGGGTTGGAATTATCCGAATAGAATGGAGTCTGTGTGAAATATGGATTATTATTAGGATAGAAAGAATTGTTGAATGCCATATCACACAAAAAATCACAATCAAAAAGAAACAAACAAATAAACCAAAAAAAAATTCTAACCTAAGTTAGGGTAGACTTATGACCTAGACGACTCCTAACTGATTAGATCGTCCACAGGAGGTTTAGTGTAGACTTTGACCACAAACTAATCAGCCAGGAAAGGTCAAGGTTGTTGGGAGGTTTTCCGTCAGAAACGTTCCTTAATTAAGTAACCAGCAACCTTCGGGCTTTCGGCCCTCAATCCCTTTCCTAGACACTGATTTTGCAAGAGTCAATTTCCAACACTTTTCCCCTTAGGATAATCTCCTAAATGAGTCCGAGATGTCCCTAGGGCCAACGTCTATTTTTTTATTAAATTAGGCTTGGGTTAGTGAGTGCTCGGATTGTGGTTTTCGGGCTAAGGAAAGGGTAATGAACTCCCCACCTTATCTTATTTATCGGTTATGCCCTTAAAATTGAATTGTGCAAGTGTACAAGATAGATAACAAGGATTCACTCAAAGCATGAAAATCAAGCAAGAGATGATTCCTAGTCTACATGCAATGCGAAACGTACCTTGCCTCCAGCACTCTTCAACAGTAAAAGTAAAGGAATTGAAAAGACACGTGCCTAGAATGCAAATGTCTAAACAATTTTTAACGTTAACAACCAATTTTTTACTGTTGATTATTAACAGATATAAGGTGAATAATACATGAAATTAAGTATTGCAGCAGAAGTATTTTGCAGAGCTGAAGATCCTGCAGAAAAATGATCAGTAGTGAGCTCCTCCTTGCCGCAAATTTGCGACAAAAGCCAGGATTTTGCGGCAATTTGGAGGGATCCTGATCTCTGCTTTCGAGAGCAGAGGCCCAGATCCACTTATATGTCACTGCAATGCAAAGCTCCTATTTTCTTCAACCTGTAACCTGCAACAGAGAAGAAGATTCGTTTAGTTCTTCACTTTAAACCTAAAACGTTGCTCTCCCCGGCAACGGCGCCATTTTTTTTATTAGACGGGAAAGGTGTTGTATTATGGAGTATAAATGAGCACAAATATATGTATTCAATTAAGGAGATAAGGTTTAGAAACAACCTCAAGTGCCTAGATCACTTCACAAATGTATGAAAGATGATTAATATACCCTTTCTTATCTCCGTTATAGCATAGGGCTATACCGAGTCGATTCTCAGGGAGAGCTCGCGATGAAAGCTTTATGATAGGTAGT
The DNA here is from genome assembly GCA_038442645.1 of Agave tequilana. Lineage (NCBI taxonomy): Eukaryota > Viridiplantae > Streptophyta > Magnoliopsida > Asparagales > Asparagaceae > Agave > Agave tequilana. Next base: position 56,353 of record JAVJIF010016101.1, read on the forward strand.
GAAGATGTAAAACGAAGATTCTTCTTTGCTTTAAAAGAATAAAGAATCAAATGAAAAAGAAATGAAAGAATGGGTGGAAATGTTCATGATGGAAAATGTAAAAGAAATCAAAATCAAGATTGGATTTGGACTAACAACTAAAAAGAAAAGAAAACTTTAGAAAACTTGAATGGAAGAAAACCATGACTAGCTAACCTTACTACCTTGCTAAAACTTACTAAACTCCGTGATAGTGAATGCGTGCCTCATGTTGATTCATCGGCATGGATTTGTCTTGCGTGTTGATCTAATTACTTTCCCACTTGGATGATGGGGGATCATTCTTGGACTTGTCTTGTAGCCTCATAGATGTCATTGGCCTACAAATTAGACTTTCAATAATGGAATTAAAAGAGCTACACTCAAGGGATGCTAAGGAAGAGGATACAACATTCATTAAATGAAGTAAAGAAGTTGTACAACAAATAGCATATTGGTGATCCATCTCCATGTTCCATCAAGGCTCTTGTTCAAAGACAAGGCTCTAAATGAGGCACACATGAATCATATGGAGAATTACAACAAGAACTAGCCAAGCAATGAAAGTAACCCATCGGAGAAGAGAAGACCATACAACTTGCAAGATGAAATATAGCAATCACCCATGAGTTAGTAGTTAGCAAGGTTAGTGGTTAGCTAGTACATGTAGAAAAGTTAGCTACAAGCCATTACAAAAGAAAAGCAAAGCATGAATAAAATTGCAAGAAAATAAAGAAAGCAAGTAAAGAAAACAAGTACACTAGAAAATGCAAGAGTAGAGAGAAGAGAATGGATCAATCCTTGCTTCACAAGTTGTCACTCCTTGATGTACACAAGCTTTCTCTCTCTTACAAACTCTCTCTTACAGAATTTCTAGGGAGGAAGAAGATCTAGAGAGCTACAAAAATCCTAGAGAAAAACTAACAAAAATACAAAGCTTAATCCCTAATCTCTCTCTCTTCTCTGCTCTCTCTTTGCTCACAGGTCCAGGTGCAGTATTTATAGAGCTCAGAGAGAAGCTTCGAGATCCAGGTTGTTGGCGCAAAATCCGGGATCCAACAACCTTATCTTTGCCGCAATTTGGCGGGAAAGTCCCAGATTCTGCGGCTCAACTGAATCTGTTGGGTAACAACTTTCTGGTACAGGTTGGTTACGAGGTTGTTATCCACGTGGCCTTCTAAAATCTTGAGTTGTTACGTAGAATTCTCTGGATCCTGGATTTAAACTTGGGTTTTATCTTGAGCTTGGAATTAATCTCTTAATTATTGCTAATTAAAGTGATTATTGGGCTTTCTCTCATTTCAGTTGTGAACCTGTAAAAATATAGAGAAGATGAGTAAAAATCATATATTTATTTGCAATATGCATGGGGATTATGTGGTAAAATATGCAATATTGTGTAATAATCACACGTGTGTAGGGGAGCTTCACATCTCCTCCTATGCATTGCATAGTGTACGTTATGTGAATTAGGGCTTGTCATCCCTCCTTCATGTAATGTATCTATATAGGGAAGCTTCACATCTTCCTCTTCATGAATGTATATAGCATATACCATTTATTTTATTGATCTATGTTTACTTTCAATTGGTATCAAGATGCTACTTGACATATTTTCAATTGATATCTTAATTGATTGTCACCCCTATTTGGTTTTGTTTTTGTTTTAGACAAAAAGGGGAGAACATTGTCTTTATTTACCCCTTATTAATGATTGTTTCTTTGTATTAAAAAGGGGGAGAAAATTTTGTTTTGTTTTGATTTTTACCCCTTTGTTGATGATTGACAAAAAGGGAGAGAAAGATTTTGAGTTTGATTGTATTTTATATATGCATGTTTATATTTTGCATATATTAAGTTTAATTTAGTTTAATTTTAATTGGTATCTAGAGCATGTTTTGTTTTTGAACATTTCATTGGTATCTAGAGCCTTTTATTGTTTATGCATATCTATGCATTCATGTTTAAGAGCCTTCATTGCATATTCATTATGTTTATTTGTTTATGCATGAGTTAAGGGGGAGCTTCCTTGAAGCTCGACTTTAATCCATGCATATATAACTCCATGAGTTTTGTCATCATCAAAAAGGGGAGATTGTTGGCCCAGAGGCCTTCCTCTCTAGTTTTGATGATGATTAACTCATGTAGTTATGTTTACTAATAATCTTGTGATTTTAGTTTCAGATCTTGTAACAAGATATTAGTTGGTGATTGCTTCAAAAAGCGGAGTTTGGAAGCCTTCACTTGGTGATTCCCGAGCCCGAGCGTCAAGATCATACCTTTGCACTCGATGGATCACTGTTTGGGACCGAGTCGACTTGAAGATGGAAGATCGTCAAGAAGACTTAGGTATCCTAGTTTTAGTTTAGTGTGTTTAGATCCATGTGTAAAGATAAGAATAGTTGATATGCTCAAGTGCACAACACACACGTTTTATGTTTTGGATTTTGATTTTCATGAATAGTTTAGATCAAAACAAGTTTAAATGGTTTTTATATATATTAGATGTGTTCGATATACATACATGCTTCATATCTTAGACAAACTTATTTTGATATGCCTATTCATGAGTTCTAGGAGAAATCAGAATTCCTATTGAAAAATCTAAGTTTGATAAAATACAAGTTTTGGTTTTAGGTAAAAATGATAAGACACAAAAATAGTTCAAATTGCTTGATATTTGAGTTGAAATTTTTATCACATGTTTATATATCAATGCAAATGAGAAAACTATTTTTGGGGATTTTTTATATATTTTACAAGATTTTTAAAAAATATTTTTAACATGATTTTCTGACCCAGAACAGTGGCTGACAGGCCAGGTCGGCCGACCGCACGGTCGACCGAACCAAGGGCCGGTCGACCCGGCGGTCGACCGACGTGCACAGAGCTGTGCACGTCTGGCAGCACAGTGGGCCGGCCGACCGGGCGGTCGACCGGACCAGAGAGCTCTGCTCTCTGTATCTGGGCGGTCGACCGGTGCGGTCGACCGGGATGCCCCAACGGTCAAAAATATGACTGTTGGTGGTCGACCGGCCGGTCGACCGCAAGCCTATCAGGCTGCCAGATCAGCCTAACGGCTAGTTTTCTTTTGGGCCTATAAATACCCCATCTCTTCATGGTTTTAACTAAGATTTTGTGTGCCAAAATTTTCTGATATCTCCAGTGTTTTAAACAAGTTTTCAAAAGAGTTTAAGTGCCAAAAAGATCTATCTTTATTTTGTTTTAGGTTTTTGGAAAAATCAAAGAAAAGAGTAGTTTGGGAGATTTGTCTTGGTGTTCATTTTCTATCTTTTATAAGAGTTTTCCCAAGTATTTTCTTTGAGTTTTTGTTTTCCAAACACCTAGTTTTTCACACTTGAGCTTATCTTCTATCCTATTCTATTTAGGATCATTGTTTGTGGAAAAAGGAGAGGTTTATGGTTGAGATATACCACCTATTGTGAAAACCCTCATTTGTTGGTTGCTCCCTCTTTGGTAGAGGTTGAGGTTTGTGTTTGCTCCCTCTTTTGTGAGGTGGAGTTTTGTTGTTGGCTACGGGCCTTATCCCTCTTCGGTAGAGGTGGATTGTGGTTGTATTGCCTCGGTGGCATTGTAAGGTTGAGAGAGGAGTTCGGTACTCCTTTAGTGGATTGGAAATCCTTCTCGGTGAAGGCGGGGACGTAGAGCTAGGGGCTCGAACCTCGAAACATATCTTTGTGTTTGCGTTTGATCTATTATCTTTTAACCCTCTCTCTTTATTTGTGCTGTGCATAGCATTATTCATATTGCCATATCATTCATACTTGCTTGCATTTGTGCCTTGCATTAATTCACATTGCTATTTCATCCTTATATGCTTGGCTTGCTTGTGTGTGCCTCACTTATACTTAACCACAAGAGCTTCATATAGCACCTCAACCCTTATCTAGGGGAATCAAGAGGAGTTAGTCCAGAGCCCTTCACGGGGAATTCGGCTACACTTGTAGGTTGTATTAAGTGTGATTGCAAATTTGTTTTAGCTTCCGCATTTAGTTTCTAGATTAGCATTATCACATATTCACCCCCCTCTAAGTGATTTACAGTATTTTGGCAGCTGCTTCAGTTGGTACTCTATTCAGGATATTAACTGTTGTCTTTATTGCTTCTCTCCAGAGTGATTCTGGTAAGGTAGATTGACTAATCATACTCCTCACCATATCTTTAAGAGTCTTATTTCGTCTTTCAGCCACATCATACATGCTAGGTGAGCCTGACATGGTGTACTGTGGGATGATTCCATATTCCTCTAGGAAGTGAGCAAATGGCCTTGTACGTTGTTCTCTTGAACTGTGATATCTGCCGCAGTAGTCACCACCACGGTCAGATCTGACACATTTAATTTTCTTATTGAGTTGAGTTTCAACTTCAGTTCTGAAAACTTTGAACATGTCCAGGGACTCTCATCTCTCATAAATGAGATATAGGTACCCATAGCGTGAGTAATCGTCTATGAATGATATAAAGTATCGTTGACTATTTCACGAAGCCGTAGGAAATGATCCACAGATATTCGTATGTATCAATTCTAAGATGCCTGAAGATCTGTTGGAACCTAATCTCTTATGTTTGGTCTGTTTTCTCTTGATACACTCAACACAGACATTTAAGTCTGAAAAATCAAAGGAATGTAAAATACCTTCTGACACAAGTCGTTCTCTTCTAGATATGGATATATGGCCCAAACGCTTGATCCATAATTTGCTGAATTTTCTTTATTTAGCTTACGTTTTGTACCACGTGAATCAACATGCAAGGTTTCATTATATGATGCAATCGTGTCAAGCAAATAAAGATTGTCATAAATACTCAATGAACCAGTACCAATAATATTGAATTTAATGAAAGACTAAACTGATTGTTTTCAAAAGAAAATGATAACAAAATTTATCCAATAAAGAAACAGAAACTAAATCCCGTCTAAATGATGGTACAATGAAAGTGTCTTTCAAGTCCAAATAAAGACCAGTTCCTAACAACAGCCTAAAATACCTTATTGTCTCAACTTCTATCGACTTTCTATCGCTCATAAAGATGTATCTTTCATCATCACTTGGCCTTCGGTAACTCAGGCAACCTTGCATAAAAACACTTATGTGAGTAGTAGCACCGGAGTTTAACCACCAAGTGTTTCTAGGTACTGAAACTAAATTAATCTTAGACCAGACCAAAGTAAATGACACACCTTTCTTAACACTCCAAATATGATATTTTGTACATTCTTTCTTTATGTGTCCAGGTTTCTTTAAAAGAAACAGTCTTCATTTTCCTTAGGTTTCTTTTAATCTAAACTCTTAGCAGCTTCATCCTTCTTTCTTTTCTTACCCTTATCCTTTGAGATACTGATCAGATGAGCACTTTCAGATTTCTCATGCTTAAACCTTTCCTCTTCTAGTACACAATATGAAATGAGCTCATTCAGAGTTAATTTCTCTTTCTGACATTATAACTGACCTTAAATTGACTGAAGTATGCAGGAAGTGAAATCAATACCAAATGCACGAGGAAGTTCTCAGACAGCTCGAGTTTTAGTGCTTTAAGATTGGAAGCAATATGAGACATCTGCATCATGTACTCTCTTATGTTTTTCTTACCCTTGTACTTCATAGAAATCAAGCTAGCTAAAAGTGTGCGTGTTTCTGCCTTATTATTCTTTGCAAAATGTTTCTCAATTTCGGCAAGGAAATCTTTAGCCAAAGTTATCTCATCAGATACTGCACCTCGAAAGGCTTCCAAAATGTCGCGCTTTATGATCATTAGACTCATGCGATTAGAGTATTCCCACTTCTCAAGTTCTTCCTATCATCATAAAAACTTTCAGCCGTAAGAGAAGTAGGTTGCTCTATCCTTAGTGCAAGATCTAGATCCTTGCAGGCAAGAATGATTAAGACATTCTTTTTCCATTCCTTGAAGTTTGTCCCACTAAGCATGGGAATATTGTTTGTATTTGCAGATATAGCAGCAGCAGATACAATAGCTATACAGAGAATAAACTAAATAAGCATGTATGTTCACATCATAATCAAATAAATAACTTTTAAATTTAAACAATTATGGAATACATCTCAAGATACCTTGTACAACATTAATATCAAGTTTTGGATAATAATATTAACTTGTAAGTGGTACTCTTAGTGTAGCAATCAAATATTGATAATAAATCCTGTCAAATAATAAATTTATATTTGGATCAACTTATTATTCACATGGAAATATTATAATTATCACACATTTATCACCACAAGTGCGTATGCAATTCGGTCAAATATTATCCTTCCTTGGGCCGATTAATACTCATATGAATTCACACACACACACACACAAACATCTCAACGTTCTCAAGAAGCTAATCTACACAAGAAAGGTCACTTTGGCTACATCTTGTTTCAATTAGTTTTTTAATTAAATATTAGACAATCTCAATAATTTATTAGATGTATCCAAAATTCATTTAAAATTTTGAAGAGTTCAAAAATTTTCCAAAAAAGGACCCAAAATTGCGCGACGCTCAGGCGCAGCGCCCGGGCGCTGCCAAAAAATGTGCGACGCCCTATGGCGCCGGGCCCGGTGCCTGGGCCGACCCACACCTCTCCCAGAATAATAATTTTTTAATTCTCAAATTTAGGAATCCTTAATGAGGTGGTGAAAGTTCACATAGAGGGGGGGTGAATAGGTGATGGCTAATCTAATGGTCACTTAATGCCAAATGATGCGGAATTAAAAATAATTATGACCTAAACAAAACTTTTACACTAAACACCACGTATAACCAAAGAGTGTTGCCGAATTCCCATGAAGGGCTCTGGACAAACTCAAGATTCCCCTTGAATGGGTTGAGGTGCCACGTTGGCTCTCTTGGTTGAATACAAGTGTTAGCAAACAAACCCAAGCAAGTATATCAATATGAGCACACAAGTATATCAAGCATATAAAGATTTACATAATAATTGAATGCAAGATATAAACAAGGGACAAAGAGAGAGAGAGAGAGTGAGCAATCGCAAACACAAGAGATTTGTTTCGAGGTTCGAGCACACTTGCTCTACATCCCCGCCTTTGACACACGAAGGATTTCCACTATAAACGATCCCACCGGATCACTCGGTGCCGCAACACCTACAACTCTCGGACTCTCTAGCCCGTACACACCGCAAGCCCACCGGCTCGCCGAGGCCGCACCTCAAACAAGAGTTCGCACCCGAACCCGAAACACCGAGTCCACACTAGGACCCGAAACACGCGAACACAACCGTCCGCCTTCTCAAGGAACAAGATGAAAACTTGGTGATCTAAACACTTGATCACCAATAAAAACTCTTACTACAACACTCCTATAAGATGAATAATCAATGGGTTGCTCAAGTGTTTGTGTGAGAAAACAAGGATGGAATCTTTGGTGAAAAACTCAAGAAAATCTATTTTGAACACTCTTGGTAAACTCTCCTTTTGATTGGAAATATTTGCTCTCAAATATGTGGAGAAAACCTCTGAAAAGGATTGGAAAAACTGGCTCAAAAATCTCCAAAAATCTTGTTGAAAAACAAAGACAAAACCCCCAAATTTATAGGCTGTCAAAAACTAGCCGTTGGGGTTCTGTCAGACCTGTCGGTCGACCGCCCGGTCGACCGCCAACGGTCAAGAATCCGACCGTTGGAGCCTCCGGTCGACCGCCGGTCGACGAAAAGAACAGAGAGCACTGCTCCCAGATACGGTCGACTGGGTCGGTCGACCGGCCAGCTGCCAGGCCAAGGCATGCACGCTGTGCACGTCGGTCGACCGGACCGGTCGACCGACTTCAGACCAAGTCGACTATACAGTCGACTTGCTGAAGCCTGAAACGAAATTCTGGGATTAAAAAGTTTATCTTTTTGGCTGTAATAAAATCCCATAAAATACTTAAAAATCTACAAAAATAGTTTTACCAATATACTTTGATAAACAAACATGCTTGCACAAAATCAAGGCATGTTACAAATGATTTGGACTATTTTTGTAATATGGAAAAATTTGTTCAAAACAAAAACGGAATTTTCCAAACTTGATTTTTTCAAAACTTTGTTTTTCCAAAACATCTCCAAATACAAAAATAAGATATTCTAAACAACTTTGAAAGCATAGTGTGTATGGATATGATCCACTATACAAACATGTTGAGATATCTATGTTTTTGACATTAAGCTCTAAATATGAAAAGTCTTTAACCAAAACCATATTTTTCAAATGAAAATTCTTTTGTAAAAACATTCTAAACCAAGAGTGTGTGTGTGATGTATACTTGAGCAATCCACCAATTATTCTATCCTTTATATTTTAACTAAAAACAAAAATCTTATACCTAGACACAAGTCTTCATCTTCTTAAGTCTTCACTTGAAGCCTTCACATCTTCTTGACTTGGCCCAAACACGATCCAATGGCTCTTGGATCAAACCGTGCTAGCTCCAAAACTTGACTTCAAATCCTTTGTTGAAGCTATGCACCAACTAAGATCTTGATCATAAATCTGTCACTAATTAAACACAAGATCATTAGTAAACATAACTACATGAGTTGATCATCATCAAAACTAGAGTGATGTGGGCCATCGGGCCAACAATCTCCCCCTTTTGATGATGACAAAACTCATGAAGTTATATATGCATGGATTAAAGTAAAGCTCCAAAGAAGCTCCCCCTTAACTCATGCATAAACAAAACATAATAAGATATAAACAAAACATAATAAGATATGACAATGAAGCACATGAATAAGTATGCAAATGATGGAAATAAAACTAAATCAAATTCTTTTTCTCCTATTTGCATAAAACAAAATAAAACATATATGCATAAACATAAATCTTTTTGCATATATACTAAATATTTCTCGAATACCTCTCCCCCTTTTTGTCAATCATCAACAAAGGGGTGAAGGTAAAAACAAAATCATCAAATTTTTCTCCCCCTTTTTGTCATAAATAAAGAGACCAATAAAGGGGTAAACTCAAATCAATAAATATTTATATGTGATATACATTCATGAAGAGGAAGACGGTTAAGTAACTTCCCTACACATATACATTACATGAAGGAGGGATGACAAGCCCTAATTCACATAACGTATAATATGTAATGCATAAGAGGAGATGTGAAGCTCCCCCTACACACGTGTACCGCATAAAGAAGAGTTGTCAAGCTCCTCAATACAAGATACACTCATCATGAATCTATATGTAGAAGAGATGTTAAGCTCTCCTTGCATATAAGAAATACGCATCAAAACATTTTTAATTTTTCTTAAACAAAAATTTTGAATTTTTCTTAATAAAACAAATTTTGAAGGTATCAGAGCTCTTGTAAAACAAACAAATTTTTAAGATACCAAATGTAAATAATCATTATTGTAAAACACATTGATACCAATTGAAATTTAACACATATGAAGTTGAAACATGTTGATATCAATTGTAAACATAATGATCAAACATTTTTATTTTTTTCATCATAAACTTTGTGCTTTATTTTTCGAAACATATATATGTATGGAAATGATAATACCAATTGACATTGAAGACATACATATATAGAAACAAAATATGAGTATATACAAAAATTATCAATTTAGATACCAATTGAAAAGATCCAATGATACCAATTGAAAATAGCAATGTAAATCATGTATATGACTCATAACCTATACCTCCCTTTATATGCACAAGGTAAAAGATTTTCAATAAGGTTCGTAAGGCATACACGCCCATCCAACCGCCCATAAAAGGTAGGGTTTTCAAAAATAGATTTGAAAATAGTATAGCATTGAAAATCACTACCAAATGAAGAATAATTAACTAGTTAAAATAATTTTTAAAAAACTAGTTAAAGATCCTTCAAAACATGAAACCAAATCATATGTATTTCATGAATCATACCAAATACATAAGAGTTGACACTCAAAACGATAAAGCTCAAAAATATGTTCATGAAACAAAGTCATGAATAAACAAATAAAGTGTGAGTGTACAAGAATCATGTGTTTAGTATTTTCCATGAAAATAGTCATTGAGGCTCAAACACAAACATCATTGTATCAAACAAAACAAAATGAAAATTTATTTTTCATTAAAACAAAACAAACTTCTAGGTATATGTATGATTTATCTAAATCTAACAATATGCATACATATCCCAAACATAAAACGAGTCTATTAATAGTATTTGCATGAAGGCAAGAGACTCAAAAAGGATATACATGTATATTTATTAGATTTGAATAAAAATGCATATACATGAAGTAAAAACACGAAAATTGGCAAAACAAGTGTAAATGAGGAAATCATCAAAACTAGGCTATACATGTGCATATAGTGAGTACAAATGAATAATGAAGTGCAAACGTATATGAATCAAATGTGGCTCACTACTTGTACATGTATAAATCCAAGTTTTAATAAAAACTATATTTAAACAAGTATCTACGACATGAAGCACGAAAACATGAACATGCTATATGATGTCAAAATGAATAAGCACTAAATTAGGAGTTTAGAAATAGTTACCAAACCAAGGAACTACTCCAAATCTCCAAACATGGTGGCCTTTCCACCAAAAACTCCTTGATAGCAGTGCATCAATTGTATGTCTTTCTAGTCCATGCATCCACCACCAAGGCACCATTCCTCTCACGTCGTGTGAGAGCCCTCACCTACATTAAAAACACATGGTGGGGGTTTTGGTACCCATTTTTTCTTGGGTCCTTTGGGGTTAGACTTGTAAGGCACCCAAACATTTTTATTAGAAAAATTTAAAACATGCAACTTATCAAAACAAAATTTTGCTAGATGGCCTTTGCGGCCACAATGTGTACATTTTGGACACCTTAGGATACTTATGTGTATGTGTATGATCATGACGTGCAACATAAGCATATGCATGATGATGTTGTGCATGAGAATGTGGAGCTTGTTTCTTTGAAAACATAGACTCCAATCTAGTATGGTTAAATGCACATGTGCTCAAAGTAGAGCTCAAACAATCAATTTTATTTTTCAAAACATTTATCTCATTTGTGGTGGCATGTAAAGCATGATGAGATATAGAATCATTTTCTTATTCTTTTTCGAAACATTTTCTTTTTCTTTTACAAACATTTTTCTTTTTAAAGAATTATTTTCTTGAAAAACAACTTCCTTTTGTTTTTCCACCAAAACAATTTGATTTTTCAAAGACATATTCCCTTCACATAAATCATTCAATTTTGAAAATAAGGAAACATTTTCATTTTTCAAAACATTATTTTCTTTTTCTAAGCATGCAATCTTAGTTCTAAATAAATCATTTTCTATATGCATGCAATCAACTTCTTTTTCAAATTTTTATTATCCTTTTTAATCATGTCATATTTTTCTAATAATTGTTGACAAAATGAAGCAAGTTCATCATATGACATGTTATTATCTTCATCCTCGGATTCGGTAGTTACCTCAAGGGGGTTATCCCCTTGGACCATATAGCACTTGTTGGAGACGTCACTTTCAACATCCGAGTCACTCCCTGCATAGTATTGATCATTTTCGCCAAGGAGAGGAGGGTGTTCCAAACTACAAAAGCCAAATCAAAGTTAGCAACCCTAGATAAATAATCATCATTTAGGGTACTCTTCAAAGCATGTAGGGTTTTTGCATTAGCCTCAAAATTTTTGCCATTTAAACAATAATCATTTTTAGTGGTGGCAAAATAAACATGAATGCCTAGGGCCTTGAGGTACAAGGACATCTTAACCTTCCAAATTTGGATGTTAAGAATGTCAAACATAGGTGGTGATATGAAATCCATAGTGTGTGTACAAAAATAGTGATTAGTCAAAAATGAGGATCTTTAACTCTAGGTTGTTACACCTAAATCAAGAGCACTTGGCTCTGATACCAATTGAAAGTTCACCTAGAGGGGGGGTGAATAGGTGATGGCTAATCTAATGGTCACTTAATGCCAAATGATGCGGAATTAAAAACAATTATGACCTAAACAAAACTTTTACACTAAACACCACGTATAACCAAAGAGTGTTGCCGAATTCCCCGTGAAGGGCTCTGGACAAACTCCTCAAGATTCCCCTTGAATGGGTTGAGGTGCCACGTTGGCTCTCTTGGTTGAATACAAGTGTTAGCAAACAAACCAAGCAGTATATCAATATGAGCACACAAGTATATCAAGCATATAAAGATTTACACAATAATTGAATGCAAGATATAAACAAGGGACAAAGAGAGAGAGAGAGTGAGCAATCGCAAACACAAGAGATTTGTTTCGAGGTTCGAGCACACTTGCTCTACATCCCCGCCTTCGACACACGAAGGATTTCCATTATAAACGATCCCACCGGATCACTCGGTGCCGCAACACCTACAACTCTCGGACTCTCTAGCCCGTACACACCGCAAGCCCACCGGCTCGCCGAAGCCGCACCTCAAACAAGAGTTCGCACCCGAACCCGAAACACCGAGTCCACACTAGGACCCGAAACGCCGCGAACACAACCGTCCGCCTTCTCAAGGAACAAGATGAAAACTTGGTGATCTAAACACTTGATCACCAATAAAAACTCTCACTACAACACTCCTATAAGATGAATAATTAATGGGTTGCTCAAGTGTTTGTGTGAGAAAACAAGGATGGAATCTTTGGTGAAAAACTCAAGAAAATCTCTTTTGAACACTCTTGGTAAACTCTCCTTTTGATTGGAAATATTTGCTCTCAAATATGTAGAGAAAACCTCTGAAAAGGATTGAAAAAACTGGCTCAAAAATCTCCAAAAATCTTGTTGAAAAACAAAGACAAAACCCCCAAATTTATAGGCTGTCAAAAACTAGCCGTTGGGGTTCTGTCAGACCTGTCGGTCGACGCCAACGGTCAAGAATCCGACCGTTGGAGCCTCCGGTCGATCGCCCGGTCGACCGAAAAGAACAGAGAGCACTGCTCCCAGATCCAGTCGACTGGGTCGGTCGACCGGCCAGCTGCCAGGCTAAGGCGTGCACGCTGTGCACGTCGGTCGACCGGACCGGTCGACCGACTTCAGACCAAGTCGACTATACAGTCGACTTGTTGAAGCCTGAAACAAAATTCTGGGATTAAAAAGTTTGTCTTTTGGCTCTAATAAAATCCCATATACTTAAAAATCTACAAAAATAGTTTTACCAATATACTTTGATAAACAAACATGCTTGCACAAAATCAAGGCATGTTACAAATGATTTGGACTATTTTTGTAATATGAAAAAATTTGTTCAAAACAAAAACGGTATTTTCCAAACTTGATTTTTCCAAAACTTTGTTTTTCCAAAACATCTCCAAATACAAGAACAAGATATTCTAAACAACTTTGAAAGCATAGTGTGTATGGATATGATCCACTACACAAACATGGTGAGATATCTATGTTTTGACATTAAGCTCTAAATATGAAAAGTCTTTAACCAAAACCATATTTTTCAAATGAAAATTCTTTTGTAAAAACATTCTAAACCAAGAGTGTGTGTGTGATGTATACTTGAGCAATCCACCAACTATTCTATCCTTTACATTTTAACTAAAAACAAAAATCTTATACCTAGACACAAGTCTTCATCTTCTTGAAGTCTTCACTTGAAGCCTTCACATCTTCTTGACTTGGTTCAAACACGATCCAATGGCTCTTGGATCAAACCGTGCTAGCTCCAAAACTTGACTTCAAATCCTTTGTTGAAGTTATGCACCAACTAAGATCTTGATCATAAATCTGTCACTAATTAAACACAAGATCATAAGTAAACATAACTACATGAGTTGATCATCATCAAAACTAGAGTGATGTGGGCCATCGGGCCAACAGGTGGCTCTGATACTAATTGTTGGATTTTTAATTAAATAAAAAGATTCGATCTGTAATAATCATCCTTAGAATAAATAAGATCAAAATCATAACTTTATCTTTAACATAGATCAAAGCCTAAAATATAGATCTAGTCTCCATAAAGATTCAAAGATATGAGAAAATTAAAATAATAAGAGCGGAAGCATACCTTGATTCATGATTGAGTTCTTTGAATTGTTGGGATGAAGAAGGCCTTTCAAAAAGATCCGTATTCCTCTGAGTTTTCTCTCTGCTTGAAAAGATCTCGAAGAGTCGTATTCCTCTGAGTTTTCTCTCTGCTTGAAAAGATCTCGAAGAGAAGAAGATGATGACCATGATCCCTTAAATAAGTAATAATTGATTCTATCAGTTATTCTTTTTTTCAATTGGTCCTTCATCAAATTAGAAATTACATAATTATCTTTACACATTAAATCCATGACAATTTAATACATATTAGTCCAATTATTAACTTTATTAGATCACAATTAATTTGGACTATACTTTATGATAGTCATACACGTTAAATTCACATAATGTGAGCCCACACATGTTGAATTTATTTCCAACATCGATGTCTTAATCTGAACCATTATTCTGATCAAATTAAAAGTTATAAAAGCTTGGCTCAATCCGGGCTCCAATCGGGTCAGACTAAGTCCAACTCAGGACGGGCTCAGCCCAGGTGCGAGCCATGTGAATTAGGACACTGAGTGTCTCTATTTAGGAGCTACATATTAAAGTCAGTTTAAGATTAAGATTAGCCATTTTTTATGTGTAATTATTATATACGGAAAAATAAGTCAACTACTTCTGCCTCTCAACTAAGACTCCCATGGGACGAGGCCGAGCCAATTGTTTTTAGATATTAATTCGAAGGGAAAAATAAAAATTAAAAATCATTACAACAAGCAAACTAAGCAAGCAGACCCCAATGATTTTATTTATTTATCTACGCAAGAAAAAGACCGAACGCCTACTTCACTCAAATAATCAAAACTTAATAAAAGAACACAAAACACAAAAACAAAAAAAAAAAAAAAAAAAAAAAAAAAAAAAAAAAAAAAAAAAAAAAAAAAAAATTGAAAATACTGAGTGGGAGAGGGAAAAAAAAAAGCCTCCTATTTTTTTTCTTTTCTTTCTTTTTTGATTAGGAAATCACTGCCCTACGGGATTGAGCTGATAATTACTGGGAGCAAACGAGGACCTGACCTGCTATTTACTATACAATATCACAATGTTTCTGATTTTGTTTTTGCTTTTGCTTCCTCACACAAAGAATGGTGGGATTTCTCTTCAATTATTTTCTCCAAGGTAAGGACTTGGGAGGACATTGGCATTTTCCTTCTCCAGTCTCAATTTTCTTCGTGTGACACCAATTATTTATAAATAAACAAATTCAGTGACAAAAAGGTTTGGTACCAGAAAGTGACATGTAACCATATTGCTTAGCCCAAATTGATTTGATTAATAAGAGGGTCATAGTCATTGCAATCATCATTTGTTACACGATAATGCTATGATAATTACATGAAGAAAGTGCTAATTTGATGATATTAGATTACCCATTACTTGAGTCGAGAGTTTCTCGTAATTCACTCTCACTCTTTCGCTACTAGATGGGCTGATCTTCTCTCTTAGGGTATTCATGTGATGCTGATGTTTTTTCTTTTTATTGTTCTATCATGCAACTGGGTATGCATTCATATCTTTGATTGTTTTCTCTAAAAAAAAATTAATTATATTATAGTTGTGAAGCACCGAGATTTAAAATTTATTGGTCCCAATTCCCCAAAAAAAAACTATAAGAATTTAGAATTTATAATATAGAATTTAGACCTAGTGCTACCTTTTCGTGTAACACACATACGAAGAGCTTGCTGAATAAAGCAACAACAGTACAAAATTGTTCTAAAAAATTCGGCAAAGAGGTCACCACACCAACAAAAGCCATCAACTAAAGTTGAAAAAAATATTTAGAAATAATAATCTAAAGATCTAATTTATTACTTGAAAAAAAAGCTACTACAAAGGAGTCAATACAAATAACAGAATGACCTAATCATGGAGAATTAGTAGGTGGAAGGCTGAAAGGTTACTCACATTCATTTCTTGGCGTGCAATTTCTCTGAACATTTTTTTTGATTAATTGACAACCTGTCTTTCAAGAAAAATTTACCCTAAAAACACAAATTATAATTTTCCCACATCCTTGTTATTTTATTTTTTTGGGTTTACGCTCCATCACAATTTACATTCACAAAAAAAAAAAAAAAAAATTATATCTGACACAGTCCTCAAACATCAACGGAGCAAGTGGAGATCTGCTGGAACTTAATCTCCGCCGCCGTCGCGGCAAACCCGCCACCAGCAGCACCGGCTGCCCTCCGGTCAAAAGACAAGTACGCCGGACAACTCACAAACAGGTGGTAGTGGCCGGAGGTCCAGCTCCCGACCTTCCACCGGATCCTGCCGTCAATCTTGACGAACAGGAAGAAGAACCCATCGGACTGGTCCTGCTGAAGCGCCTCGCCGAGGTAGGGCGCGATCGGGATGCCGACCCCGGTGAGGTACGGCGACCAGGCGTCGACGTCCTTGTGGCCCTGGTAGAGCGGCGGGATCCGGCGGCGAGGGTGATCTGCTGGGACTTGTAGGAGGCGTAGACGTCGAGCTGTCGTAGAAGACGCCGACGCGGTCGTTGGGGTTGCGGGAGGAGACGGTGACCTGGAGCTGGGAGGAGAGGAGGTTGGGCTGGGTGAGGTTGAACTGGATCACGGTGGCGTCCTGCAGATAGAACCTGGGCTTCGTGGGGCGGAGGACGAGGTAGACGATGAGGACGACGAGCAGGACGACGACGACGAACAAGACGACGCTCCAGAATAGGCCGCGGGCGAGCTTGTCGCCCTCGTGCTTTCCGCAGTCCTTCGACATGGCGAGATTGATGACGGAGAAAATTGAGAAGATTGAGGAGGAAGAAGAAGAGAGAGTGACGGGGTTATAGACAGGAGATGAGATGGTGTGGTGAGCCTGCGGAGGTGGCTAGCCGCTGGATCACGTTTGTCTAGTGGCCGACCGTTGAGAGGCAAAAAAGAGTAACTATTATTATGATGATGAGTGATGAGAGAAAACGTATTTAGTCAAAAAATTAGAGATTAAGGCTTAAAATATCAAAAAAAAAAAAAAAAAGAGTTGGGGGAGGTTAAGCTGCTTCAATGAAAAAGAAACTCACTCAAAGTCTTTTCTTATACATTTTTTTTAAAAAAAAAAAAAAATAAAAAGAAGGGAAATTTGGGGGTAATTAGTTATACAGCACGTAACGTTGCGCGTAATTCGCCTTATATTGTGGCCGCGGGCATAAAAGTGCGGGTATTTTTAATTTTTTTTTTTTCAAGATTAAATAATAGTCAACGAGTCAAAAACGATGTCTTGAATCCATACTAATTATTGGTGGGGCCCACCTAAACCTAAAATGAGGCAGCTCCGCCTTTATGTTTAATGGAGGATGAGATGTCACCATCAGGACTGTCGTTTTTTTTCCCCTCTTGTGGTGACAAAAAAGAGAGAAACTTCCATGCATATATGAAGTGCACCGACAGCGCACGTGGCAGAATTGAACACGTGCAAATATACATAGTTTGAGGTCTTGTTTTTCTTCTGGAAAAAGGAAAAAAAGACACCGAAATTTTATTCCATGCATAATATATATACAGGTTGCTAAATTGAATTTTAGCGTGAGAAGTGGGAGCATTTCCAATGGATGCCATGTAGAATTTCAACAGAGGGCATGTTTGAAGGTTCCGTGATACGGAACCTCAAATCAAACGCGTTTTCTACTGAATCACTATAGCTGCAGCGACTCCGCGGGCTTTTACTCTTGAAATTTTTCACGGGGGACGAACCAAATGCGAGTTTGAGAAACTGCCGATGTGATAAGCTGACGCAGTGATTCCGCATCGAGTTCTATGCAGCCAAACAGGACATAAAAGGGCCACTACAAGTTGGGACACTACTTCATCATAGATATTTGGAAAGAAAACAGCAGCTTTTGATCAATCTGAGGACAAATTCTAAGATACTCTCTCTTTACAAGTCGTTGATCTTGCTGAAGTATCTTAACACAAAGAAAGAACGTAGAACACACATGAGATTGTCACCTGAAAAAAATGAGTTACAAGGAATCTCAGGTTCAAAACAAGACTAAAACCTTATAAATGACCAACCTTAGTAGACTTGACAAAAATGAGCATAGATCGCACTAACCTTTATTTTAAACTAAAGTTTTTATCATCATTATTATTACTATTAAAATTTATAAAATATTAGAGAAAAAGTTAGAACTAAAGTTAGAAAAGAGGATAGTGTGGCTTTCCACAGCCATTATTGAGTTCGGACCATCCCTTAACCTATAAGATAAGATGTAGATCTAAATATTATTCTAAACAAGATAACTCGCATATAATAAAATTTCTCTTTATCAAGATCAAAGAGAAAGAGAGATTAGACACACTTGATTCCGTTAATAAGAGGATACCGAAGGTTGCACGATCTCGAGGACGCGAATTTGATGAAGAGAATTCTTCTTTTTCAGCTAATAAGTTCCTTCTTGATCCTTAGATAAGATGAGAAACCTCCAAGAGAGATATTACATAGTGGACAGGGAATCATACCCAAGATATATATAGCATCCATAAAGCGTAGTGCAACTCATCATAGATCCAAGCCATTGATTAAAAACACAAGTTTCACAGGTGTACATGAGTCCCACATCTTAACTTAAATACACTCATGGCGGCCAAGTGTAATTGAAACGTGTCTAAACTCAAATCATTAGCTTGATCAATTTTTTATTAAATCAAACAATATAGATTAAAATAAACGGGTGTAAATATCGAATTGACTTGAGTAGTCTCATATCAAATAGTCTCATATCAAATTACAAATTAGACTTGAAAACAAAATAAGTTAGTCAAATGGGTGAGAACTTGCAGAATATGTCGTGACCCATGTACATTGTGTTGATAAATATATATAACTCGAAAATAAAAAAGAAAAATTTTGGGTCAAGGAGTAAAACCTTATGAATTTATGACGAACTCGGATTAAGCCCCCAACTTCAACAAACCCAATCTTTGGCTATTTAAGTATTTTGTTTTTCTTTTTTTGTTTTCCTTTCAAAATATGTTGACGACATTACTTGGCTTTGGCCATTTGGAGGAAAAGATGGAGACCTTTTCCAACTCACCATTGCGTCGGAATCTCACCAGCCTTAATTTGTAGGCTAGGCTAGCAAGGGAACCCTTGGCTCAGATCATGCCACTTTGTTTTTAAAACGTTCCCAATAATATAAGGTTCACTTGTTATTAGCTTTTACTATTTATTTCATTCAAATCTGATAAGTAATCAGGATATAAATCCAATAATGATGCTAAATGACAAATTTATCTCAAATTTTGGAGTTGCATGAAAGAGAAATAATCAAGTATATGACATTGTTGCAGAAAGAGAAATATGAGCAAGAGAATTCAATAAAATAAATAAAAGAAGGATAGAAGAAGGTGGTTGGTTAACTTTGATTAACAGGAGTAGGAGAAGAAGAGGTAATAAGTTAAAAATGGTATGGAGAATGTCTTCTCGCTGTACAATATATACATACGAATTTGAAATAAATAGGAAAGGAATTTGAGTGCACATCATAAATGTTATATGGCATTGAGATGCAACAACAGCAAACAGTAATACTTGGTAGGCCTGAGTTAGTTAGAGCTCCAAGCTCATACATGTGAGGAATGATATACAACAAAACCATTAGCATTTTAACCAAATTCTGGGGCTTGACACAAAAAGCAAATGAAAGGCAACCCACATGAAAACTTCCTAGGGTTTCAGATACTGCTACATTTTCTAAATCAGGCCAAAACGAATATCAAGCAAGCTCTTCAGTCTCCTTCTGAATATCTTGCCAAAACTGCTCTGATATACAATGAAAAGAAGCATCTCTGAACACATCGACACAAGAAAAAAAGAGAATTAGAACGAGAGAACATTGGTTGAACAGCAACAAAAGTGCAATGTCCCCTGCTTGTGGCAGTGAGGCCCGGTTGAGTTGTTGAGCTTCGCTCCTCACAACTGGTCGGCAGTTCGAAGCCCAGCGCGCGCGACATTCGGCCCTGCCTTCATGCGGGCTTTAATTAGCAAAAAAAAAAAAAAAAAAAATTTTTGTTATTGCTCACCTTGCATAACTCCAAACTTGCTCCGTTTGATACGTTCAGAGATCATCACCAGATAGATCATGTGTAAACAGAAAATGAACTTGGACCAACAGTCCTAGAATAAAACCCTAACATCGAGATAGATAGCCAGGTGCTACTCGCTCTTCACACTGCCGTGACTGTCAGCTCTCGGCTGAAAACAAAAGCTGAAGGCCTGTTGGCTACCTGCAATGGCCGCAAGTGTAAGTTGTAAGTAAGAAACTATTTTGCGGTTATAAAAAAGTTTTACGCAAGTAAGTTTTCAAGTGTTCGGTTGGTAATGTGAAAGTGTAAGCGAAAAAATATATTATCAAATATAGTTCTTAATACAATTGTACAGTATAATGGGAATTCAATTTCCTTATTTGGTTTGCTGTAAGCGGGCCAGATTGCAAAGCACACTTGCAGCAAATCAAAATAACTTTGTATGGTGAAATTTGAATTGCAAAGCCCAATTGCAGACCTGTTCGCAATTTTATGGCCCACTTGCAGGCCTACTTGCATTCGTAGACCCATTTATAATTTTGTGGCCCACTTGTAGAGCCGTTGCAAAACCCACTTGCAGAACTATTTACAATATTTTTTATTAAAAAAATATTTTTTATTAAACTAATATTTTTAATTATTAGATACGCTTTTTTTTTCATTTGTTTCAGATTTAACCAAGTTGTTTAGAGTCGTGGCGTGGTTAACAAAACTTTGTTTAAAACAGAAGAAAAATGAGAAAACATACATGACCTCTCAAAATACCATTTTCTCAATTTTTGCCTTTATGAAAAGAAAAAAATTAGTGTAACATTGGCTTTAGTTGATCTTTCCTATTAATTTTCCTTCTTATAATTTATTTTTATATATGATACTTTTGATTTTACCACTAAAGTTATTAACATGAAAACAGTGACAATTGAATATGAGGTGGAATTATTGTTTTTATAAGATTCTACAGACAATATCAGCTTTTCAATATATATATACATGTCAAAACAACTCAAGCAACATCACAACTCACAAAGTTATAGAGAAAATAAGAAAAATAAAATTTAAACATTTGTACAATAATGTTTAAAACTCAGCATGCAAACCAAAAATCAACTAAAATCAAAGTTAAAGAAAAAAAAAACATTAATATCTCTACAACTTAAAAGTTGCCCAACATAAAAATATAGGTAAAGACAACATATTTCAACATATAAATAATCCTACTAAAATCAACCTCATCTGCTATCTTTAGTTTTGTATTCCTTGTACTCTAATTATTCCTAATTACTCCAATTTAGTGAGAGAAGAAATACCAACTATACTTTTTGGAATGATGTTCTAAATGTGAAAGATCTTTTTTAGCAGAATATTAGATGGAAGTTGGGGGATGGGTCTAAAGTAAGATTTTGGTTAGGTAAATGAGTTGAAGATGTACTGATTTGTCATTGAATTTGTGATCAATAGTGGACAAAACAAGGTTTTTTTTTTTAATTGAATGGTACATGTCAGTGGGATTTGTTGATTAATAGACCATCTATTGCAGTGAGATTGGTGAGAGGCAAATTGCTTCAGGTCATACATGGTCTTGATCTTGTGCATGATAGAATTGATCAACCTTATTGGACACTATGTTCTCCTGGAAAATTTTATGTTAACTCTTGTTATAAGTTCCTTAATTATGATTTGGAATTTCATTGCTCCCCTCAAAGTTAAGGTTTTCTGATGGATGCTGATGAGAGATAGATTGCATAATAAAGATCATTTGATTAAAAAAGGCAAGTCTGGTGGTCCTTTTTGTGTCTTCTGTGGGTGTGAATTGGAAACTAGGGATCATATATTCTTGAATTGTGTTGCACAATATATATGGATGATGGCTGCTAGTTTTTTGATTCTCCTCAGTTTCCTAATTCATTGGAATATTTGCTTCTACTGTCGAGTTTAAGTAACATTCAGAAACAGTTGCAACCAGCTTGGGAGATTTGACTTTGGCTATCTGTTGGTTAATTTGAAGAGGACAAAACATGAGATGTTTCAAAAATAAAATGAAAGATGGTGTTTGTATTTTACTGATATTGTTTTCTTCGTCAATTTCGGCAGCTGCAGCGAAAGCAAATCTTCCAACTGCCTGGAGTGTTGCTGCTTAGCTCTTCAATGTTTGAAGGTGGAGGAGAAAGGAGGTTTTGTTCTACTGTTTCAAGGGTGAAATTAGAGTTTATCTGTTTTTTTGGTCTCTTATTCTTGATGTTTATCTTTGGCCCTGTAAAGTTTTAGTTTAAACTGTTGTTTGTTGTTGGACTATAGTAGTTGCAGCTATTTTTGATTTTGTACTTTACTCATCTATTAACTAGTAGAGGGCTGGTTTTGACCCCTAAGTATCTATGATATGCAGTGAGTGGCGACTAGGTCCGCTCCTTATCCTCATGGATGCTTATGATAAGAAAAGTCTAACTGTGTCACGTTTTTAGATGACTGAAGCATAATTTTTTCTACATGCTATTTTAAAAACTATTTTTTACTTATATATATTTATTTTGAAGTAGAGCTCCTCGTTCTACTTTTTCAAGTAAAAAAAAATGAAATTGAAGACAATCCATTCAAATTTATTCACAGAATCACCAAACGTGAAAAACTGCAACCGTGCGAAATAAGCAAACAACAAAGAACGAAAACACAACCAACCATATTAGCATTAACAGAACATAATCATCTCCCACTTACATCAAACCTTTTCAGTTTTCAGTTTTAACAAACAATAACATAATCATCTCCCAGTTTACTTGCATCAATAGACTCTCATCAACAATCACTAAAACCACATCAATATATAGAAAATATTGTTTCTGTGGTTAAATCCAATGTAATAAGCTTGTACTGGGGCCAAAACACAGATAGAAATTTTATCATTTTACAAAGAAGAGAGACTACATCCCAAACAGATTTTGACAATGTCTTACAAACTTAGAGAACACTGCCATGTAGTAAGGTAGAGAAAAGGGACAAATTATAGAACCTTATTTTTTTTTCCCCTAGTTTTACTTTTATTTGGGAGAATGAACTGAGATGGAGTCAAAGAGACTACATACAGCCTATAAAGGCATTAAATCTGAAGAGAACTTTGAAGGATTCCATTAATCCAAGAAAAGTAAGAAAGGTCAGGAAATTTAGCTGGGGACCAATAAACTTTCAGGCCATGACAAACAACAACAACAACAACAACAACAACTAAGTCATTTGTCCGAAGCATTTGGGGTTGGCTACATGAACTAAAAGAGAATTACGCCGGATCGGGCACATGGATCAGCTTTCTCCACTCATTCATATTGCTCGACCTTTAGGCCCATGACATGACAAGTAGAAGGAAAAAAATCATTATTTACAATGTTTTCCTACGAATCAAAATTAGTCAATAACAACAAATAGCAGGCATTTAGAGACAGGAATTACAGTCAATTCAAATTGCAGTATAATCCCAAAAATACCATGAAATGGAAGAGTATCATATAAACATTTTCATATAGGCAAAAAAACAAGTCATAATAGGCAAAAGACAAGTCGAGACAACTCAAAGCAATTCAAACCCAAGCAAATGCTAACAAACTGGAGGGCAAAGGGGAGAAGCATGCCTTAGTTTGCTTATGGTTTGAGACGAAGCATGTTAGGTTTTTAATATAAGTAAAGATATGTTGGAAAGAGAGAGGATGTAGTCGAGGAAGTCGAAATGTAGTCGAGGAAGTCGACAAGGATCGTCGAGGAAGTCGACGACGGAAGGACAGCAGCAAAAGCAGGACAGCAGCAGAAACAGCAGAAATTCGGTCGACCGGCCCGGTCGACCGCCCGCAGTAGCAGGAGTTCGGTCGACCGGTCCGGTCGACCGACGTGCACAACATGCACAAGGCATCATCTCGGTCGACCGCCCGGTCGACCGACTGAAGTGACCCAACTCTCGGTTGGGAACGGTCTACCGGCCCGGTCGACCGACAGTCGGGTTGCGGGCTGTTTTTGCTGAATTAGAAATCTATTGTATAAAAGCGGGATTTCTAGGGTTTTGCTGAACCAAGAAAAGTAGTAGCTCTCTTGATACTCAGAGGTGCTGCATCCATTGTAATTGATTATTAAAAATCAATAGAAACTCTCTTTCATTGCCCCGAGGATGTAGGCATCAAGGCTGAACCTCGTTAATCTTTGTTTCGTATTCTTTCTCTGAGATTGTGATATTTGTGCTGCTGTTTGGAATTGTTCTTCTGTGCTTTGGAGATCTAGGGTTCCTCTTCTGGTTGTTGTCAGGGCACAACAAGTGGTATCAGAGCTTCCCAGGTTTCACTTGAGATTTTTCTGGAGATTCGGAGGGCATCGGGAGCTGATTCGGTGAAGATCGTGTGTCGATCTTAGATCAGCGATAGTCTTGTTCGTGGGGTCGTGTGTCGATCACAGAACAACACAAGGAGTGCTCGAGAAATCACTGGTGGAGTAGATTCGGTCAGAAACTTAATCTAGGGTTTCGGGAAGAAGGTAAAAATCTGTTTTTTATCGAAGTTGTGATCTATTTCCAGTTGGTCTTTTCCACATATATAGAGGATCTAGATAGATGGCAGAGGAAAGTACTTCAGTTAGGATCATGAATCCTCATCCTAGGATTGACGTGGTGAAGTTCAATGGCACAAATAATTTTGGGATGTGAAGATGTGAGGTTATGGATGCCCTGAATGCATCGAACCTCGAGGATACTCTCCTTCTGGAGAAGAAGCGAAGTACGACCACTGATGAAGAGTGGGAGAAGATGAACAGGTCTGCATGTGGGTTGATTCGTTCGTGCTTAACACAAGACATCAAATATCTTGTGTTACACGAGACGTCGGCGAAGCATTTGTGGGAGACCCTTGAGAAGAAATATCTGATCAAGAGTGTGGAATCACGGTTGCAGCTTAAGAGTAAGCTGTACCAGTTTCAGATGAAGAAGGGGAGCACCGTAAATGAACATATCAATCGCTACACGAAGCTTCTTACAGACTTGGTGAACGTGGATGTCAAGATAGATGAGGAAGACAAGGCGATAATCCTCTTGAACTCACTCCCGGCGGAGGAGTATGAGACATTCACTCTAACCTTTATCAATGGTAGATAGACTCTGGACTATCATGAAGTGTCGTCTGCGTTAGCAAACTATGAGACGAGGAGAAAGGAGAGACATCCTTCTCAGTCAAGCTCATCAGCGAAGGCACTGGCAGTAAGAGGCAGGGGTTCATCAAGGAAGGGCAAGGAGGAAAGAAGAAGATCAAAGTCCAGGCCAGGATTTAAGGATCTCAAGAAGAATCAGTGTGCCTTCTGCAGAGTGATAGGGCACTGGAAAGTGGACTGTCCGAAGTTTAAAGGGAAGAAGAAGGAGTCGAAGTCTGAGGCAAATCTCGCAAAGGTGGTTAATACTCAGAGCAGTAAACACAGGCAGATGGATCAGACTCAGATTCGTCGGTGTTCTCATTTTCAGTTACTACTCCCATCGTAAGCGACTCAGGTGAAAATGAGTGGATCATTGATTGGTCGCTAATATTGCATATTTAGTGTCATATTTTCATACTTATTATAGAATAAAAATCTGCATTGTCCTAATTAATTGTTTAATTTATTTGCAGGCCCATTCCTTAAGGAGATGAAGAGAAATGAGCCCAAAAGCCCACCAAATTCTGAATTAAATCAGAATTAATTCGCACTCACTGAATCAGGGCAAAATCAAGAGGTTGAAAACGGTTGAGAAGAATCCTCTCAGAATCGATCGGTTAAAGCCAAGAATCCAAGGCCATTTCGTCACAATACTGGACTCAAACGAAGAAACCAACTGAAGATAAAAGCAGAAGGGAATACCAGGACCACCCACCAACAGGGTGTGGCCACCTGGCCACACTCTGGCCACGGAAACGCGGCCAAAGCCGCGTTTCCGCGGCTTGGTTGGGAGTTAGGGGAGCGTTTGCTCCCCCGATCTCCCCGGGATCCTCCTCGTATGGGTTATGCCTATAAAAAACCAGTATTTACACGCAAAATGGACGACCATGCAGAGATAGGATTTAACCTAGTTTTCATTTCTTGAAGTTTAGGTTTTCTTTTCTTTTATATAATTTGTATGTAAGCTTAGGTTAGATGAAGATTCATGTAAGTAAGAGAGAGAGGTTGATGTTGAGAGTGACACCGATGTACCCTCCTCCTTTCTTCCATTGTTTCTGCAATTAATAAAGGTAAATGCTTCTTTTTAGTTCGTATTTTCTTTTGTTTCCATCTTTATCTTTCTACTTTTCCTCTTTGTTTTTGATGAGTTTGCAAGTGAAGCCAGAAGCATAAGTATAACGATACTTTGTGAGTGCCAACGATAGTTCATGAAGACGATCTCCTCCTCAAGATCCGTATCACTTCATTCTTGCTAGGACTTGATGATATAATGCGAACAGGGACTGAGCTCGATCCTATGATCTATGCGTTGAACGCCTCTAAGCAAGGTAGAACATGCAAGGTTTCCAGGTAAGTCATCACTCAAATTAGGTAAGTATTTCTTCATCTTCTTTCTTTTCGTTTATTTCTGTAAATTAAACCACCAACACTCATCTTCCATCTCTTTCTTTCCCCTTTCTTTGTAAATAGTCTTTTCTTTCCACCTTCTTCATCTCTCATTTCTTTCTAACTTTAACATAATTCTTTTTCCTTTTTTCTTAAAATCAAAGAAGAATCTTCGTTTATCTTCATAAAGATTTCAATAAAGAAACGTAAACGCTTCTATCGCAAAACCCTCCTTGTGGATCACGACCCGCATAGCCACTTGCTATAGCGGTAAGAATGAGCACTTGCACATCTTCATTCTAAATCTAAAATTCTTTATTTTGTGTGCAGGTTTAACCTCAATCAAATTTTTGGCGCCGTTGCCGGGGAGGGTAACGTTTTTATTGAAATCTGAATTTTTATTGAAAATTTTTTAGAACTAAATCGAATTGTCTTCTCTGTTGCAGGTTATAGGGAAAGCAAAGCAGGAAATTAAGATTGCAGTAACATACAAGTGGTCTTGGGCCTCTGCTCTAGAAAGCAGATACAAGGGCCCTCTGATTTGCCGCGTTTTCGCGGCCAAAGCCGCGGATCCGTGGCAAAGAAGAGTTGACTACTAATAGGTTTTGTGCAGGGTTGCTTGCTTTGCAAAAACATAGCTTGCTGCAACTTTATTTCTTATATTCCATCACCATAAACCTACTAATAAATCAACAGTAAAATGTTTGTTGAAAAAGTTAAAAAAGTTGATTAGACGTTTGCATTTTAGGCACGAGTCTTTTCGATTCATTTTCTTTACTGTTGAAGAGTGCTGGAGCAAGATACGTTCGCATTGCATGTAGAATAGGACTCATCTCTTGGTTGATTTTCATTGCTTTGAGTGAATCTTATTTTCATATCTTGTACACTTGCACAAACTTATCTTAAGGGCACTAACTCATAACAAGATAAGGTGGGATTTAATCACCCTTCCTTAGCCCAAAAATCAGATTCCAAGCACTCACTAACCCAAGCCTAATTAAAATGAGTAGACGTTGGTCCTAGGGACATCTCGGACTCAATTAGGAGATTATCCTAAGGGGGAAAGGTGTTGGAATTTGACTCCTGCAAAATCAGTGTCGAGGAAAGGGATTAAGGGCCGAAGGCCCGAAGGTTGGTGGTTATTTAATTAAGGAACGTCTTTAACGGAAAACCTCCCACCAACCTTGCCCTGACCTGGCTGATTAGCTTGTGGTCAAAGTCTGCATTAGACCTCCCGTGGACAGTCTAATCAGTTAGGAGTCGTCTAGGTCATAGGTCTACCCTAACTTAGTTAGAATTTTCTCTTTTTATTTGTTTGCTTATTGTTTGTTTTTTCTTTCTTTTTGTATTCTATTGTGTGATATGGCTTATAATAATAATTTTTTAACTTTAATAATAATCCATATTACACACCGAGTCATTTTCAGATATTACCAACCCGGCATATCATGACTTTAACCAACCTAGTGTGTCGGATTGGTCTTATCCGAATCAATATAACCCATGCCCCCAATCTAATAACTATAATTTTCATAATAATTTCAACTCTTCACCGAGTCAGTGGGGATTCACCTCCCCGAGCATAATTTTCAACCAACTTGTCCCCCTTATCCACCTAGTCTACAATATCCCCAAGAGTCATACTCAGTTCCACCAGTCCAAAATAGAAAACCATCAATTTGGAAAGGAGTATGCGTGAGTCCAAATAACAATCACAAAATCTGATGGACTCACAATTTCACTACCACTTCCAAGACGACACTTCATCTTTTCATCAAAACAATGAATCCATCAACTATGAAAAGATGCTTGAAGCCATGACTCACGCTCAAAATGCTCGAAATCGTGACATAGATATGATGGTCGAATCTCTACGTTCTCACCGTTTGACCAGTTCTGATGTCACTAACCATTCTGTTAGAACCGAAGAGTCATGTAGTTTTGAAAATCAAGGTTCCATTTCAGGACAGTCATTTGAACTTGCCCAAACTCCAAATAATATTGATAGTTTGGCAAGTTATCCCTTGCCTGAAATCGAACTTGAAAATGAATATGATCATGAACCCCAACTTAGGGATTCAATTTTACTTCTTGATTCAATAATGACTCCGGTATCTTCACCTGATTTTAATCTTTTCCCCGAGTCAATATTGGATCCTGTGCCAATTCATCATGAAACTGAATCACTCATTTTTGATGATCATATTGAACTTGACCAATTTTACACTTTTGAAAATCCTATTGATAAATTGGCAAGTTCTCATTTTTTGATATTGAACTCAATGAGATATGTGACCTAGATTTTCAAATCTGTGATCCAGTTCAACTTTCTGAATCAATCTTGACTCCTATTTTGTTACCAAACTTGAGTAATATGTTAGAGTCAGTTTTGATTCCCCCACCTATCATTCATGAACATGAATCACCAATATTAAGTCACATTCCATTGTTGGAAAATCAATGTGAATTTGAGTTTCAACTTCTTGACTTGGACACACTTCTTGAACCAGTCTCGACTCCTGAACCTTTACTTGACTTAAGTCACCTTCCTGAGTCGGTATTAGTTCCTATACTTCCTGAGTCCAAGTCAACCTTTCTATCAGTTCATACTCCATTTTGGGACGAGGTGGTTGACAAATTTGACTCTGAAATCAGTTATGGAATTTGAAAATTAGATGGGGTCAAATACTTAATAAAAATCCTTCATGGATACACAATTTTAATGGATTATATTAGTGAAATTTCTGGTGGGTTCCTCCGAACCCAACGAAAAGTCGATTGGGCCGCATTTCGTGGACCAATCAGACCACCACCAGAACCACCACCTTAAGGTAACATTTTCCTTCCCTTTCTTCTTTTTCATGCAACTATGCATTAATTCATACATTGAGGACAATGCATGAGATAGGTGTGGGGGAGGGTCTAACATAACTTACTTTTGTTTTTCTTTTATAAAAAAAAATATTAACATTTTCTTTACTTTTAAAAAAACTTTTGAAAAATAGAAACAATATTTTGATATATTTTTTGTAAGAAATTAAGTTAATTTTAAGGAATAGGAAAATCCAAATTAGGATTTCTTATACTTAGTCAAAATAAGATTATTTGTTTGATTTTTAGGGTTAGAAAGAAAATTTGTCAAAGTAATTTAGTCTTGATCTTTACCTTGATGAAATATGCACACTTCATACACTTACACACTTAGGGTTCAAAAATAAAGATTCTTATGCCTATAAAAAAAAGAAAAAAAGATAAACAAATCTAATTATTGACTAGCTAGGTGCTTTGGCCTAAGCAAGCCTTAGTATTTATGCGAAAGATGATTAGATAAGTTTGAGAAAAAAATATATATGAAAATCCCTGATTAAGCTGGGTATTTGTGCCTAATAAAGCATAAGTATTCACGCCTAAAAGGGATCCATATAATAAAATCCTTAGTTTTGTGGCCTTGTTTGCTCGAGTCCTTAAGTCCTTGGGTTATTTTCTCACCCGGTGCCCTAAGACCGTTTAGTTTGGGAGTCATCGATTAAAGGCTCGTTACATAGGCAGATTAGAAAGCCTAATAGAACTAAGGAATAATACCACAAAAAAAAAACATATATATATATATATATAAATAAATAAGGCATAAGAGTTAGAGTTAATGAACCCTTCGTCAAAATTTTCACAATCACAAGGTGCATATGACTTAGGGTAAAGTAATAGACTAGATGAGAAGTACAATTTGACTCCTTACTTTGATTGATAACAAATTTTTGAATAGAGACTAAGTTTAGGAATGAAAAATTCAGTTTTCTATAACTTATAGATTGCTTAGATCTTACAATTATATTTCAAATATTTTTCTCTTTCAAAATGCTTTTCGAAAATACTAACTCTTTGTTTCTCTTTTTTTATGGATTTTGTGGGTGTAATCCGCTGAAAACCCTCACGAGACAAAACTCGTCCTCTAGGGGGATCTAGAGGTTTAACGGCTTGTTGCACATGCTCAGTGCAATCGCGTGACCTGCGAAAGTGGTCTAATAATCCTTAGTATAGTTTAGTTGTTTTGCTCGAGGACGAGCAAAAGATAGGTATGGGGTGTGATTGGTCGCTAATGTTGCATATTTAGTGTCATATTTCCATACTTATTATAGAATAAAAATCTGTATTGTCCTAATTAATTGTTTAATTTATTTGCAGGCTCATTCCTTAAGGAGATGAAGAGAAATGAGCCCAAAAGCCTACCAAATTCTGAATTAAATCAGAATTAATTCGCACTCACTAAATCAGGGCAAAATCAAGAGGTTGAAAACCGGTTGAGAAGAATCCTCTCAGAATCGATCGGTTAAAGCCAAGAATCCAAGGCCATTTCGTCACAATACTGGACTCAAACGAAGAAACCAACTGAAGATAAAAGCAGAAGGGAATACCAGGATGACCCACCAACAGGCTGTGGCCACCTGGCCACACCCTGGCCGCGGAAACGCGGCCAAAGCCGCGTTTTCACGGCTTGGTTGGGGAGTTAGGGGGAGCGTTTGCTCCCCCGATCTCCCCGGGATCCTCCTCGTGTGGTTATGCCTATAAAAAGCCAATATTTGCACGCAAAATGGGACGACCATGCAGAGATAGGATTTAGCCTAGTTTTCATTTCTTGTAGTTTAGGTTTTTCTTTTCTTTTTATGCAATTTGTATGTAAGCTTAGGTTAGATGAAGATTCATGTAAGTAAGAGAGAGAGGCTGATGTTGAGAGTGACACCGATGTACCCTCCTCCTTTCTTTCATTGTTTCTGCAATTAATAAAGGTAAATGCTTCTTTTTATGTTCGTATTTTTTTTGTTTCCATCTTTCTCTTTCTACTTTACCTTCTTTGTTTTTGATGAGTTTGCAAGTGAAGCCAGAAGCATAAGTATAACGATGCTTTGTGAGTGCCAACGATAGTTCATGAAGACGATCTCCTCCTCAAGATCCGTATCACTTCATTCTTACTAGGACTTGATGATATAATGCGAACAGGGACTGAGCTCGATCCTATGATCTATGCGTTGAACGCCTCCAAGCAAGGTAGAACATGCAAGGTTTCCAGGTAAGTCATCACTCAAATTAGGTAAGTATTTCTTCATCTTCTTTCTTTTCGTTTATTTCTGTAAATTAAACCACCAACACTCATCTTCCAACTCTTTCTTTCCCCTTTCTTTGTAAATAGTCTTTTCTTTCCATCTTCTTCATCTCTCATTTTCTTTCTACCTTTAACATAATTCTTTTTCCTTTTTTCTTAAAATCAAAGAAGAATCTTTGTTTTATCTTCATAAAGATTTCAATAAAGAAACGTAAACGCTTCTATCGCAAAACCCTCCTTGTAGATCACGACCCGCATAGCCACTTGCTATAGCGGTAAGAATTGAGCACTTGCACATCTTCATTCTAAATCTAAAATTCTTTATTTTGTGTGCAGGTTTAGCCTCAATCAATCATAGATACAGGTGCCACATACCATGTATGCCCTAATCGGGACTGATTTTCTAGCTTTGAGAAGCTGGAGGGGTGTTCAGTCGTCATGGGCGATGATCATCCATGCATCGTGGAGGGTGTTGGTTCAATCCAAATTAGAATGTTTGATGTGATGGTTAGAGAGCTGCAGGAAGTGAGGTATGTACCTCAGTTGAAGAGAAACCTGATTTCCGTTAGAGCTTTGGAGTCATTAGGCCTTGCGGTGTCGATTAAGGAAGGAGTCCTTAAGATGACAAAAGGTTCGATGGTGGTGTTGAAGGCCGATCGCTGGAACAATCTATACTACTTGAAGGGTAGTACGATGACAAGGCAAATGGCGGCTTCTACCAGTTCAGAGGCAGATTCAACCAGGCTGTGGCACATGAGGCTGGGACATGCAGGAGAGAAGTCATTGCAAACTCTTGCGAGGCAGGGGTTATTAAAGGGTGCTCAAACATGCAAGATGGAATTCTGTGAACACTGTATCATCGGCAAGAAGACCAAGGTGAAGTTCGACACAGCAACACATTACACCGAGGGGATTCTTAACTATGTTCACACGGATGTCTGGGGACCTACCAAGACTGCATCGATTGGAGATAACCATTACTTTGTGTCGTTTATTGATGACTATTCTAAGCGCTGCTGGGTATATACCATGCGACACAAAGGAGAAGTCCTAGAACTGTTCGTGAAGTGGAAGACGAACTTGGAGAGAAGCACTGGAAGGAAATTAAGGTCCTCCGTTCTGACAATAGAGGAGAATACAAATCCGATCCTTTCCTTTAGCTATGCCTTGATGAGGGCATAGAGAGATACTTCACGGTACGAGAGACATCGCAACAGAATGGGATAGCGGAGAGGATGAACAGGACTTTGCTAGAGAAGGTCCAGTGTATGTTGTCCAATGCCAGTTTATCAAAGAAGTTTTAGGCTGAGGCTTTGGCATATGCATGCTACCTTATGAATAGGTTGCCGTCGTCTGCGATAGGGGGGAAGACTCCTCTCGAGGCTTGGTCGGGAAAAACAGCTGCTGACTATGATTGCTACGGGTATTCGGATGTCCAGCCTATTATCATGTCAAAGATGATAAATTAGACCCAAGAGCAAAGAAAGGTGTGTTCGTCAGTTTCAAGCGAGGAATCAAAGGGTTCAAAATCTGGGATCCAACGGACAACAAGTTTCTTCTCAACAGGGATGTCACTTTTGATGAGGCTTCTATGATGAAGCCTAAGGTCCCTCAGCAGGTGGAGACTAGCAAAGACTAAGGAGATATCGCAGCAGGTGGAGATTGATGCAAATCCACAATCTCTAGAGGATTCAGCATCGGTGAGGATCATACTCAGGGTGACACAGGGTAGTGATCAAGCAGTTGAAGAAGATGCTGAAGTTGAAGAGGGTCAAGAACAGGTCATGGGTAATGTTCCTGACTCTACTACAGTTGAAAGACAAGAAGAACTATTAGGAGACCAGGTTGGCTCACTACAGACATGGTCGTAGCGTATGCACTTCCGGTCGTTGAGAAGGCTATCCCGTCCACCTTCAGAGAAGCTGAGATCAGTTCTGAGTCGAAGATGTGGAAAGAAACCATGAATGAAGAGATGAAGTCTCTCTACAAGAACGACACTTGGGAACTCACCAGGTTGCCCAAAGGGAAGTATAGGCTGTAAGTAGGTGTATGCTAAGAAGCAGGGATCTCTTCAGAAAGATTCGGTGCGCTACAAGGCCCGGTGGTAGCTAAAGGCTATGTTCAGAGGGAAGGAATTGACTATAATGAGGATTCTCTCCTGTTGTTAAAACATCGTCAATTCGTATTCTATTGGCTTTGGTGGCACAGTATGAGTTGGACCTTGATCAACTCGATGTGAAGACCGCATTTCTTCACGGCGATCTAGAGGAAGAGATCTACATGACTCAGCCAACAGGGTTCAAGACTACAGGGAGGAAGAAATAGTATGTAGCTGAAGAAGTCGCTGTATGGACTGAAGCAGTCTCCAAGGCAGTGGTACAAGCGGTTCGACAGCTTCATAAGAGGGAAGAAGTACACACGCAGCCGATATGACCCATGTGTGTACTACAATAAGCTACCGATAGGGGAGTATATCTATCTGTTGGCCCAAAGGCCTTCCACTCTAGTTTTGATGATGATTAACTCATGTAGTTATGTGTACTAATAATCTTGTGATTTTAGTTTCAGATATTTAATCAAGTTATTAGTAGGTGATTAGCTTCAACAAGATGATTTGGAAGCTACCCACATGTTGATTCAAGAGCCCAAGCGTCAAAGATCATATATAGCACTTGCTCGGTGGAATCAAAGAGTTTTGGATCGAGTCGGCTTGGAGATTGCGCTCTACAAGAAGACATCGGTACCATAGTTTAGTTTTGGATTTAGATCCTAATTGTAAAGATTAGAATAGTATGATAAGCTAAAGTTCACAACACACACGTTTCATGTTTTGAATATTGGTTTTCGGTTTTTCGGTTTTAGGTTTAACCGATCTTGGTTTTCATGAATAGATTTATATCAAAACAAGTTTACATGGTTTAGTGTATATATGATTTGTTCTATATACATGCATGCTTCTATTGTTAAACAAGCTTAGTTTGATAGTCTACTTCATGAGTTTTATGTTTTGGTATTTATGACAAACATATTTTGAATAATGACAAAAACTATGATATATATTTGTTTCATGTATATTGGATTTCTATCCATATGCATCATGCCTTAATGTTTGTTTAATATCAGGTTTTTTGTACTTGGAAGAGTTTTGGACAAAATGTATTTTCTATTCAAGAATCCAAGTTTTAGAAAATACAAGGTTTTGATTTTTGGTAAAAATGAAAAGACATAAAAAGAGTTTTTAATTGCTTGATATTTGAGTCAAACTTTTATCACATGTTTATATATCAATGCAATTTGACAAAACCATTTTGGGGATTTTTAGTAATTTATAAGAATTTATTGAATATTTATTTCCCCATATTTCTGACCTGTTTTGGTGTCTGCCAGGCTGATCGGTCGACCGGTACGGTCGACCGCACCTGTAGACGGTCGACCGCATGGGTCGACCGACGTGCACAGAAACGTGCACGCTGGCTACACCTATAGCCGGTCGAC